>WFMF01000208.1:0-145373 GCA_011033025.1 Beroe forskalii
CTCTCAGATAGTGAGTGATATGCAGCTTACTGTCTCCTCTCTCAGATAGTGAGTGATATGCAGCTTACTGTCTCCTCTCTCAGATAGTGAGTGATATGCAGCTTACTGTCTCCTCTCTCAGATAGTGAGTGATATGCAGCTTACTGTCTCCTCTCTCAGATAGTGAGTGATATGCAGCTTACTGTCTCAGATAGTGAGTGATATGCAGCTTACTGTCTCCTCTCTCAGATAGTGAGTGATATGCAGCTTACTGTCTCCTCTCTCAGATAGTGAGTGATATGCAGCTTACTGTCCTCTCTCAGATAGTGAGTGATATGCAGCTTACTGTCTCCTCTCTCAGATAGTGAGTGATATGCAGCTTACTGTCTCCTCTCTCAGATAGTGAGTGATATGCAGCTTACTGTCTCCTCTCTCAGATAGTGAGTGATATGCAGCTTACTGTCTCCTCTCTCAGATAGTGAGTGATATGCAGCTTACTGTCTCCTCTCTCAGATAGTGAGTGATATGCAGCTTACTGTCTCCTCTCTCAGATAGTAGTGATATGCAGCTTACTGTCTCTCTCAGATAGTGAGTGATATGCAGCTTACTGTCTCCTCTCTCAGATAGTGAGTGATATGCAGCTTACTGTCTCCTCTCTCAGATAGTGAGTGATATGCAGCTTACTGTCTCCTCTCTCAGATAGTGAGTGATATGCAGCTTACTGTCTCCTCTCTCAGATAGTGATGGAGCTCTGGTAAAGAAAGAGATTGATGCCCAAGTTGCGGCCATGCTGGGCAGCAAAACTCTCGAAGATGAGAAACCCGTGCAGAAAGTCAAGCAAAAGAAAGCTGAGAAGAAGCCGGCAGCTAATGAGGCTGAGAAAGAGAGCGGTGATGTATCAATGGAGGCATCGTTTAGTGGTTTTCACAAGCCCGGTGAGAATTACACGGAGGAAGGTTATGTAGTCACCGAACATACGATGAGATTGATAAAGGAGCACATGGAGCGGACAGGAGGGCAGGTCCGGACGAGGTTCCCTCCTGAACCGAATGGTATCCTGCACATTGGGCACGCCAAAGCTATCAACATTAACTTCGGGTTCGCAGAGCACCACGGCGGAGTGTGCTTCCTGCGCTACGACGACACCAACCCAGAGAAGGAGGAGGAAGAGTTCTTCAAGTCTATCCTAGACATGGTCCAGTGGCTCGGCTACACTCCCTACAAAGTGACGCATTCCTCCGACTACTTCCACCAGCTATACGACCTGGCTGTCCAGATGATAAAGTCAGGGGATGCCTACGTGTGCCACCAGCCTGCAGAACAACTCAAGGGCTTCGAAGTGAAGACCTCTCCGTGGAGGGATCGCCCTATTGAGGAGTCCCTGCTGCTCTTTGAAGACATGAAGAACGGTAAGTTCGAGGAGGGAGGAGCTACGCTCCGTATGAAGTGTGTGCTGGAAGAAGGCAAGCAAGACCCGGTCGCGTACCGCATCAAGTTCTGCGAGCACAACCGGTCAGGGGACGCGTGGTGCATCTACCCCACCTACGACTACACGCACTGTCTCTGCGACTCCTTCGAGGACATCACGCACTCACTGTGCACCAAGGAGTTCCAGAGCAGACGCAGCAGCTACTACTGGCTCTGCAACGTGCTCGAGCAGTACTGCCCAGTACAGTGGGAGTATGGCCGCCTCAACATCGGCTACACCATCATGAGCAAGAGGAAGATAGGCAAGTTGATATCCCAGGGACACGTCGCTAACTACGACGATCCGAGACTCTTCACCCTGACAGCGTTGCGGAGACGAGGCTTCCCTCCGCAGGCGATTAATAACTTTGTGAAGAAGTTAGGTCTAACTGGTGCTCTGACTCAGTTAGACCCACTTATGTTGGAATCGTGTGTCAGGGATGAGTTGAATGTTACTGCTCCAAGAGTCATGGCTGTACTGGAGCCTCTCAAAGTTACGGTAAGGGGTATTCCTTTTTCAGCTCCTGTTTCTAAATTTCATGTTGTTTTCCAGATACCGTTATAATAAAGTAAGTTATGATAAAAACCCTGCGAACTCTCAGAAACGTCTTCAATAAGAAATGTCGTAGATTGGAAATTTGATTTTAATGATGAACTTACGTTGCAGGTGGTATCTAGTGAGGAGAGCATGCCCTTCACAGTGACTGTACAGGACATACCAGGCCAGGATCCAGTCCATGATGTTACTCTCAGGAATTCTTTCTTCATTGACCAGTCTGACTTCAGACTAGCAGCCGATAAAGGTCAGTAGATCGGTTGCTACTTATCTCTTTCCTTATACCATGCAAATTAGCTGCTTATCACAACTTGTTGAGTTGGCTAGTTTGAGCATTATACAAGTACTAGCAGGCCCGTTGTGCCTGCTAAAACGTAGCTTACTCGGCGGAGCTACGCCCCGCCTCCCTCGCAGAATTCCAAAATTGCAGTTCAAGTTATCAAGACAATTTTTCTATTCGTACCGCAAATTGAAGAATGAAAACAATTAATACATTTACGCCAGCTGCAAATTTTGAAATATGAAAAAGTTTATAAAGGAGCAAAATTTACAATAATCCGTTTGTCACTTTTAGTAATGCTGTCCATGAAGGCCAGTTTTGTATGACGAAGTTAATTTAACTGCAATCTGAGAACGTTGATACTAAAAGGTGGAACGACCCGAAACCACCGGAATCCACCCGAAACCACCCACATGCTATCACTACATTGGCATACTCACAGCAGTTTGATGGGTTAATGTCCTTGATTCTTGCTGCTTTAATACGCTTGCCTGGATAGCTCTCCCCTACTGTGCCCTTACCACTTCCAAAGATGATGGGCTTTGTATTAGAATCCCCTATCAATATCACACTTCTGGCACATTTAGAGTTAATGGTTCTGAGTGTTATAGAAAAACGTTCATCACATTTTTCAACATCCATAATTCTGTGAGCATACCATGCCTGACTTGCTCTTGACATAGTATACAAGTATACAGGGAGTTGTCAAATGTTTGTTTCTGTTTCCTCATTGTGCATTCCAGAAAATGTCACAGCCCTTGGAGCCCCAATGCTATACGTGTATATTGAGGAGCCTGGCTGCAGCTCAATTTCATCATCTGAATGCTTTGGAAGTGAACTGGGAGGGTCCCTGGCACATGTCTTTGCGGGGTAATGATTCACAAGGACACTATTGGGCTTGAAGTAGTCAGGCAATTCATAGTCTGCCTTAATTTTTTCAATCAGATTTTGAAAACAAGGGGGAATAACATCTGAGATAGGTTCATCATTGGATCCACTGTAAGTGTACTTGACACCGTAGCTGAGTGTTGACCTGCCACTCTTGTTCTTGAAAATATCTTGTTCCTGACAGTTCTTCAAATGAGTCATGATGTCAGTAACTTCATTTTCATTAAGGTAGTCTGTCTTCTCATCATACATAGGTTTTTCATCACAATCACATGACATTACTTGTTGTTCAGCAGGTAGCAGGTCAAATGGGTCAGATGGGAGAGGATTTGGATATGAAGCTGGTGCATTGTTTTTGAACCCACTTATCTCATCTGTCAAAGTCTTTAGTTGCTCTTGAATTTGGGCTATAAATTCATCATATTTAGGTTGGATGTTTGACTTGAAGGATTCAGTTAGCCTGTCTGAAATATTTACAATGAGGGAGGTCTGGGCAGCTTCTGTGAGTATTGATAGCCCATCCTTTGCACTCTTGTGGGTGGAAGGCCTGGGGAATGGGCAAACGTAGCACCATGGGCACATCCAACTTATAGCTAAGGAGTCCAGGATGGTCTTGCTGAAGAGTGGGGTCTTCAGTCCTGCACAAGCATTGTGCCAACACTGGCCACATGAGCTACAAGGAATCAACCATGATTCACCACCAGAGGATGTTGCACAAGGGCATTGCTTCTTATTTTTCTTCTTTCTCTGGTTTAGGTGAGAGTCATTTGGGTCAGACAAGCAGGGACTCTCTATGTCAATACTGCTGATGTCTGGGAAGAAGTTCCTTGCTGAGGGGCTGCCACCAGTGATGTCAACAGGGCTGTTAGCTGGTGTCACATTTGGTGTGGCACTTGGACTGCCACCTGAAGCTATAGCTAGCGAGTTTGGAGGAGTGGGGCCAGTTGGGCTAACAGTACCACAAACAGATGCCGCTCGGGGGCTGGAACGTGTACGAGATGATCTGAGGAGGGCTTCTGATTTCCTCTTGGGATCTGATTTACCAGATACCATATTGAATAAAAGCTTTTTGTCTTTAGAACAATAAACTATGGATATAGAGGCAGTGGGGGTGCAGTACATGGGGAATCCTCCAAAACCTTCCGCTAAATGCCAGCACATCTGAAAATAGTAATGAGTTGAGCAATGCTCCAGGTATCACAAAGAAAATAACATGACTCAGTATCAGGAAGCAAAATCAGCATCAGTTATTGTTAGACAGTATTTTATCAACATACATCTAATATGAAGAGAAATATTGGCATGCATACCAGGAAATTCCACACTGAAAAATACATCAAGTTCATGCAATGGATTTTGTGATGGTTAGATGGTGAGTGGATTGTTGGATAAATCATTTCAGTTGTTTAACTTTTTAGAGAAACAAATTTTATTTTATTTCAGAGGGCAAGTTTCTCAAGAAAAACAATAATAAACTATGAGAGCTTTTGATAACTTGCTTTGCAACTTGACAACATCCACTACTACAATCAGTTTATTGTAATTCAATCAATTCAAGGATGATGATGATTCAGCAGGAAGTCCCGGCAGAATGCAGTATTTCAGTTGGGGTTAGTAGCTATGGTGTTTAATGATAATGTTTCCTTATGAGCCATGAGATGATGTAACACCAAGAACACATACTACTCATCTTTTCATGAGCTGACATCAGCATCCAGTAAAGGATTCATCCCCATGCACCAGGACACCCCCTTTGCCTAGGGACTTTAAAACTGCATCAGCATTCTTTGCCGGGACTTTGCCATACAAATCAACATCCTCAAGTTTGATTGTATAAAGTAGTGTTGTAAAGTTTAAAATTACTGTGAGGGAAATAAACTGAGATTAATACCTAGAACACTAAATCTAAAACCCAAAATCCAAAAATTCAATAAAATGTATTTACAAACGGTTCTTTCATGTTCATCTTCTCAACGGACTACTGCCGGAGTTTCTCTGAGGCTTGAGATTTAGGTCATCTTCCCCAGGGCAAGGACCGAGTTTTAAACTTCAACAAATGAGGAAGCCCCAATTCTAAACTAAAATTATATGAAAACTGAACATTGCTAAAAATAAAATAAATTCAACTAAACTGTGAGGTGCTGAGCTATGAGGTGAGGATCGAACTACTTAACTGACTGATACCATTGATAAAGCTTGAACCTATGACTATATCTACTACCTATAACTAACTAATCCTAAACTAGAGGCAATCCCGATATCCCAGAGTCAAATGAGTACTACAATATAAGAGATATAAATATATAAAAGGATATCAATACTAAGAGGATAAGGTGTATGTACAGAGCTGCAGGGTAATGAAGCTGATGTTAGGTCCGATGATCTTCTAGATGAGGGTCCATATCCAAGCTACTTGAGGTCATCACTAACGGGGCTATCCTATATCAAGGTAGAGGAGGTTAGTATAGGTGTAACAAACTTCCCCCGTTTTGTTTCTTTTGTTGTCCAATGAATTTGTAAATGTTTAAAAAAAGAAAGGAAAAAAAGCAGGGTAGCGCAGCGGAAGCATGCTGGGCCCATAACCCAGAGGTCGGTGGATCGGAACCACTTCCTGCTACCATTTGTTTAAACCAAATCCCACTATGAACAAGTAATGACAATCAGTTAACAGGTACAAAACTATAAAAGGTATAACAATATTGTGATGGTGTGTACAGAGCTCACTGTTGCAGGGGTTTCTTGAGTAGAGTCTCTTTAGTCTTCATAGGTAATCCTTATCACTACAGGGGGCTATCCTAGATGCGGTAAAGGGGTTAGTCAATCAGGTATAACAAACTTCCCCTATTTTGCTTCTTTGCCCTGATTACTGGATTCACCGGTCCACCACACGCCCAGAGCCGTGCTCTTAACTAGAAAACCAACGGGGTCTTCTGTGGTTCTGAACCACATATCGTATACCATTATTTGCATGTGTTTGATTTTTATCGCTCTCTTATCAGCTGCTTGTTAATTATCACCTCACATCGTATTGTGCCCTTGTGTTGCTATACAGTACATATATACCGGGTGGGCCAAAAAGAACGTTACAAAAGTAACGCACTGTAACTTTGGTTGTGTTTGGAGTTTCTTAATGAAACTTTGAGATGTCATAGGTATGTACAATACAATTTTGCTCCAAAAATTTGAAATGTCTACCTCAAAAAATGTCCGAGTTATAAACGAAAAACCGGTTTATTTGCCATATCTCAGCTTCTGAGAGTCAAAAATGTTAGCTACTCCAGGATCATATTGCCCACATATTGCCCGTTATATCCTGAAAGTTTGATCAAGATTGCTCAAAAAACCTCGGAGATATGCGTTTTTTGTATCGCAAAAAAGTGTGTATACGCAAGCTTTTACACACTCTGCAGATAAAATGTAAACACACACGGTGCTTATCTCCATATTTGGACATGAAAAACTATGCAAGCTTGCAAATGTACCCTTTTAATTATGCTTTATGTACAAATTTCAAAACAAGTAACCACGACATATGTACACTTTTCATCATATCATATGAAAAGGCTGAAATTGAGGTTTTTGAGCAATCTTGATAAAACTTAACCAACAGGTATGAACTACTCAATATTAAAAACTTACGGGCAAAGACATGTCGATTTAAAGTTCTCAATCAATCAGATTTCCTGAAATAAAGAAAATTAACAATCATTTTTACCTCTGTACAAACTGAAAAGATATGCAAATAAAACTGATTTTTCGTTGATATGTGGACTCGGACATTTTTTGAGGTAGACATTTCAAATTTTTGGAGCAAAAATTATCGTACATACCTATGACCGTTTCCCTCAAATGCTTTATGTACACTTTTTTTATTAAGAAACTCCAAACACAACAAAGTTACATTTGACTCTCAGAACAAATAAACCGCGCTCGGACATTACATTTTTGTAACGTTCTTTTTGGCCCACCCGGTACAATGGAGACCGAGGATCTGTTGAACAAAGCGAGTACGTGGCTTGGGAAGGCGATGGAGGAGTTGAATTGCATCGCTCCCAACAACGTTACAGCACCATGTTGTCGGAGACTGAATAAGGACGACCTGGTTACGTTGTTCAGTGAGGCGTTTCATTTTGTGCAGTTCCAAAACGATCGACTTAGGCAGACCACGTCCGAGCTTTGTACCACCCAATCAGAGCTGGTTAAATCGCAAAAGCATGTCATTGTGCAGCAGCACCAGATGATTGTAAACAAGGATAGACTGTTGGAGTCAGTTCAGAGTGCGGTGGCTAAAACTGTATGAGAGACTGTTCAGGTGGAAATCAAGTCGTACAGTGAAGTTGTGAGAAGCTCAAATGAATCAGCCCAGATGAGTAATGACGCGCTACTGGCATCAGTTCAGAGTGCTTTGACAGAAACTGTTTCAGAAACTGTTCAGTCTGGAATTAAGTCTTACAGTGAAGCTGTTTAGAATAAGAGTGACACTGCTCAGATGAGCCAAGACATGCTGAAGAATGTTTTGAAGACTGCAGTTCAAGAGGGAGACCGGGGAAAGAATGTGATGATGTTCAGGGTTCCTGAAGGAGAGAGTGAGGACTTGTCACTGAAGGTGAAGGAGGTGTTCGGTGTGCTCGGAGTGAAGCCCTCTGCTGATGTGTGTCGGGTAGGAAAGACGGGTAACACGGCCCGTCCCAGACCTGTTAAGGTGACTTTTTCTTGCACGTCATGTTTTGGTTCAAGTGAGGAAACTTCGTGACTCTGATAAGTACAAGACTGTGTTTATCAGGGCGGACAGGACAAGAACATGCGGCTCACAAGCTCCTTATTGAAGAAGTGAAGAAGAAGTGGGTGGAGGAGCCAGGTAAGAAACATTTTATCAGAGGTGGGACAGTTGTGACCGAGGGGAAGTTAGCTGGTAGTGATGCGTGATCGATTTTAATTGTAGCACATGTCATTAATGTTGTTATGTATAGGGTATAGTGAATTTGATGTTCTTTCTTCGATAATTCGTTGAAAATTTATAGAGACTTCAAAATGAGTTTTGATTAAGTTTCACACAAAACTTCATTGTTTTCGCAAATTTTTTCATTATTCATTGATTGAAATTTGGAAGAATTTTGAACACTAATTCGTGGCAAATGCCTTAATTTTCAATTTAGTTTATCAAAGTTTATTCCTGATGCTATTTACTTATTTACTGATATTTATTTTATGTTATTGTAATTTTTACATTTCGGCACATTGCCAGCCCCACCGTGGGTTTCACAACAACCACCCCTGTATCAGAGTCAAGCCTTCTTTCATCTTGACCAAATCGGTGATGGCACCGGCTATGCGTTCGTCTGACTATGAAGCTCTGCAGGGTCCAGCTGTCGTAATACCGCCACTGACCGCGTGTTTCCCTGCATGCACTGTATTGCGCGGCAATAAATGCCAGGAGTCCAAATTGTCTGTACAATGAAGTACCTTTGGCGCGTTACGTCTACACGACGTTTCTGACGCATAATGTCCCATGTTAAACACGGCAGTTGGTGTTAAGTTGAGTGCTGCATCTGGCAGTCTTGAGGAGTCCGTTTGAAGGAAGTGAAGGAGGAGCTGTACACACAGTCTTCAATGCTGTCTGTTAGGCTTAAGAAGGAGAATGGAGATGAGCTACACACCGTACACACTATATATAATACACATACAAGAGACATAAGATATACACTAATTTCTCCCGTTTTAAATTTTGAAATTTAAATTAAATTCAAGATTTAAATCATGGTAATATAACAATTAACCATGTTATAAACGGAAAGAAATATAATGAAGAAGATGTATAGATAAGGTTACATTAAATTGAAAAATGGGTTTAGAGTCCTATTAATAACAGAGATGATTTACAAATTCATTGGACAACAAAAGTGGGTGAGTGAAGGTGAAATTAGCTGAATATAATAATTTAAATTACAGCTTGCTATCTAATTATCTATTGAGTGAAGTGAACTGAGAGTGATCTGATGAGTTCTACGACAAATTACATTATAAAATGAATATATCAGGAAAACAGTTATTTAAACATCTACACGATGTGACATTGACAAAAACATATCTATAAATTAATAAAGTTATTCTTGCCAACATACTCAAAATCATTAAACTTTTAATAGAAATAAATTACTCTGAGGAAAATAAACTGAGATTAAAATACCTAGAACACTAAATCTAAAACCCAAAATCCAATAAATTACAAAAGAATTCAAAAAAGTATTTACAAACGGTTCTTTCATGTTCATCTTCTCAACGGACTACTGCCGGAGTTTCTCTGAGGCTTGAGATTAAGGTCATCTTCCCCAGGGCAAGGACCGAGTTTTAAACTTTAACAACTGAGGAAGCCCCAATTAAACTAAAACTATATAAAACTGAACATTGCTAAAAAATAAAGTTAAATTCAACTAAACTATGAGGTGCTGAGATATGAGGTGTGGATCTTACTACTTAACTGACTGCTACCATTTGTTTAAACCAAATCCCACTATGAACAAGTAATGACAATCAGTTAACAGGTACAAAACTATAAAAGGTATATCAATATTGTGATGGTGTGTACAGAGCTCACTATTGCAGGGGTTTCTTGAGTAGAGTCTCTTTAGTCTTCATAGGTAATCCTTATCACTACAGGGGGCTATCCTAGATGCGGTAAAGGGGTTAGTCAATCAGGTATAACAGTATGTCCGACTGACCTGTAAGATCCTCTTCATTTGAGTCTCCAACTTTTGCAGCGTCCGCATCTCCTTCACATAGTTCATCCTCATTGCCATTTGTTGTGGGTGCCATGATCTTTATTGGAGACAGAAAGTAGATGTAGTTTGGAAAGGAGGTTTAGTTTGTGGAAGTTGGAAAGGTAGTACAAAGTTACAATACAAAGTATATAAATATTACTGCGCACCTAGGTCACGTGATTATAATGTTATGGCTATTGCCTCAAGTGGAATATTGCTGTGACTGGACTTTAAACACTACCGTTGTTATGGCGATGATGCCGGATTATGGAATCAGGTGATTCCCGAATAAAGTGATTGCTAAGCTGCGCAGCAAGGACGCACAGCAAAGACGCGCCGCAAAGCCGCGCAGAGGAATTTTTAAGTCTGATGGGTACTGGATATATACAATTATCAGTCATGCCGAGTTTATGTGTTGACTGCAGGCGGCCTGCAAAATGGTGCAAGCCACACAATTGAAAGGTATTAATATATTACAGTTTATTTATAAATTTTACTTCATGCCCTTACAAGCAGCAATGCCCCCACGGGTGTTTCAATCAATCAATCAGTCAATGTAATCTTCGTAAAAATATCATCAGCATCATTAAAACTAGTAACCAGTCCTTTGGTTGATAATCATGGTTAACGTGAAGCAATTGTTCAGATTACAGGAGGTTGTCCATGGATCAGACAGTAGGTCTGAAGCACGTGGGTCTCGTGGCAACGGTTGTCAAGGTAGACAAAGATGCAGACAACGAGGTGACAGGACTAAACGTTAAGTTGGCTAAACTTACTGATTCAAATAAACCTAAAGCTTTCGTACAGGTTTGGTCATAGTTTTTTAAATCTTATAGGTATGACTCTTAGGGAATACCTTGATGATACTTTGGCTATGAGTTCTGTATTATACAATTATATATACATACATGTCACACATGATTATTGGAAGCAGTCTGGTACTCGTTTCCTTACCATCCACCACCTGCTCAGTGGGTAAGTGACTACACTGAAGCTGAGATTAGGAACTACACAAGACTCTTCAAGCACAGATGCCCAGAAGACCCTGAACAGGTCAGTTTCTAAAGAATCTACTCAAACACCTTATTGCTTCATTGGTAGATGTAGCTGCATGTGAAACTTGTAACTTGCATCGAAACTTAAAAAGTTAAGCCAAATACACCAGCCTGTTGACTTTTCCACGAATATACTCATTCAAGTGGGTTTCAAGTGGGTTTCAAGTGGGTTTCAAGTGGGTTTCAAGTGGGTGTAAAATTTATGAGTGTGTTTTTCTTTAAATCTTAAGTAGCCATTGACCTTGAAGTAGCTAGGTAGCCTTTGACCTTGATATCATGCATCTATAATCCGGTTATAATAAGCAAGCACTCTCTTTCAAGGCATATTCTTCCATAATATTTTCTCCTTCATCTTATTAATGGACACTTAATAGTTGAACTAAATTCCATTTACTTGTTATTAATTGAGTTTGAGGAAAGCTATCGAGATACATTGTCCATTAAATTATCTCTCACTTTTTATCTTTTTGGGCACAGAATTTTCGTATTTGAGTTTGCTAACCCCCTTTTCCTTTTTCAGAGAAGTCTGACATTACATATTGTAATATGACTTTATATTATATTTCTATATTTTCCTTATTGGTAGATGTAGCAGTAAATGTTTAATCTACTCATTCACCTTATTGGTAGATGTAGCAGTAAATGTTTAATCTAGGGTAGAGCGGGGTAACTTTGAACGATTTTTCAGTTTTTCTAACTGCCCTCTGAAAATAGAACACATGCCAAAAAGTTCGTGTGTTCTTATAACCATTAGGGGCCCTGGCTAATAAACCTGGTATGTGAGATGTGTCAGTTTGTACTAACAGAGCCGTGATCACGTGATCAAATTTGCAACAAAGTTGTTCAAAGTTACCCGGCCCTGGGGTAACTTTGAACACCCAATTAAACCAATTAGAAGCCTCCTGGATATAGATTTTTATGTTTTGGACAAATTCTGGGTCAATGAAAAGTTCACTACCACATAATTCATTTCATCAATTCAGATGGTGAAACCACGGCCACGCCCATTCAAAAGTGTTGTTCAAAAGTTACCCCCAAAAAATTTTTGTGCTTTTTGCTTCGAATTATGCTAAATTGGATTTAAAACATGCTAATGATGCTTCTTATATGCCATTCTTACAAAAAAACTTCCTTTGGGCAATGAGATTTGACCACTTTTGGAAAGTGTTCAAAGTTACCCCAATTCGCTAATATTTTTCCAGATACAATTTTGCATGAGGTCCTCTAGATTATGATTTGGCTAGCCAAGGCCAACTTTCAACATGTATCTACTGAATTATTACAAAAAATAAAGCCCCATCATTGATGCCCGGACAAATTTGAGGTGGATCAAGGCCTTTTAAAATCAAATCCATAAAAGCATAAGTAGGAAATTGCCTGCATGAAAATATCTAAAATAAAAATCAAACTAAGTCTCAAATTTCAACAAAAACACATTACTGATGCAAGATATAATCTGACAAAAAGTATGCATTACAATTGATTATGAAAGTGAAGCTAATATTACCAAATCTGAACTTATAGCCGAAAAAATCGATTTGAAGGACTTTTCCATGAAATTGCTCGAACAAGCAATAATGAAACCAAATGACTTCTATGGGTGGCAGAATTGTTCTAAAATCCATTAATTGTTGAATGTATGAAATAAGGAAGTGATATGGAAGCAAATCGAATTGATTTGTTGCTGTTCAAAGTTACCCAGGAAAATTCAAAGTGTTTAAGCTGTTCAAAGTTACCCCGTGTTCAAAGTTACCCCGCTCTACCCTACTCATTCCCCTTATTTGTAGATGTAGCAGTAAATCTTTAATCTACTCATTCACCTTATTGGTAGATGTAGCAGTAAATGTTTAATCTACTCATTCACCTTATTGGTAGATGTAGCAGTAAATGTTTAATCTACTCATTCACCTTATTGGTAGATGTAGCAGTAAATGTTTAATCTACTCATTCACCTTATTTGTAGATGTAGCAGTAAATGTTTAATCTACTCATTCACCTTATTGGTAGATGTAGCAGTAAATGTTTTATCTACTCATTCACCTTATTGGTAGATGTAGCAGTAAATGTTTAATCTACTCATTCACCTTATTGGTAGATGTAGCAGTAAATGTTTAATCTACTCATTCACCTTATTGGTAGTCAGCAGTAAATGTTTAATCTACTCATTCACCTTATTGGTAGATGTAGCAGTAAATGTTTAATCTACTCATTCACCTTATTTGTAGATGTAGCAGTAAATGTTTAATCTACTCATTCCCCTTATATTATTGGTAGATGTAGCAGTAAATGTTTAATCTACTCATTCACCTTATTTGTAGATGTAGCAGTAAATGTAAAATCTACTCATTCATCTTATAGGTAGAAGTAGCAGTAAATGTTTAACAGTTTATGGACTAGACATGGTAGAGAGTGGACGAGCGTGTGGTGAAAAAGTCCTACACTTTCTGAACGTTTGTTTTCTTAAAAAATTGTATGACTGTGATGCACCTTGCTTGCAGTATTGAACTCAACTATTTTATTTTTTTCCAACTTCTAACACGTGCAAATTTAGCAATTAAATAATTAAGGATTCGCTTCTGTAGTGGATGCGTAATTAGGTTTTGAAACACTTCTCCAAAGGTGGAGGGCTTGCCTGCTCAGCTAATTAGATTTAGATGCCTGCCTAAAGTAATGTTGCCGGTGATAGTGTGATAATGTTCAGATTACATTACAGACATGATAATCTCAAGAGTGTAAGATTGGCTGTAAAATTGCTTTAGGTAAGCAAACAAAATTCTGGTAGAACAGAGCACAACGTTTAAACTACAGAAATTACCTTGAGAAATTGTAGTTTTGACGTGAAAGATATAAAAATTTGCAGTAGGTACAGTATAATATCGTAAATTGTTAAAACCATTAAAAAGCTAAGAAGAGCATCACAAAATGTCACACAAAACTCATACAGTTACTGTTAGTCGCCTCACAGATGTTTATTCTATGCAGCTCACCTTATTGGTAGATAAGCCTAAATATATCTTTATATCTCGGCTAACTGCAGATGTTTCAGTTTCCATACAGCTAACTATGACATTGGCCTGTTATATCTCGTCTTAAGAAAGATGTTACATTATCCATACAGCTAACTAGTAACTATGACACTGTTGCCTGTTATACTGTTATAGTATCTCCGATCTCGGCTAACAGTATTCATGACACAGTCGCCTCACAGCTAACAGTCTAACACAGCATTCATACAACTAACTATAACACCGACCGGGTGGGCGATTTCTTAATCTCACGACATTTCATCTCAGGTCACATTATCTCCCCTGCCCTAACCATGACCCAAACCCAAACCCCAACTTTTGATCCAAACCCATAACCTTACCCTTGCAGAGAGCTGATATACTTATTGTGAGATGAATAGTGTCTTGGGATGAAATGTCCGTCCCTATTAGGTACACTGTAGCCTGTTATAATATCTAATACCTACAGATTTCACCCACTATTACACAGTCGCCTCACAGCTAACACAGTATCATACAGCTAACTATGAAACAGTTTAGTTTGCCTCACAGCTAACGTAGCTGATGTATCTCATCAAATAGTAAAACAACAGACAATGTTTGTTTCACCAACATTGGGAAATTGTATGGTATTGTAGGAAAAGCGTCGGTACCTATTATCGCAGATAAAAATGCTTCAGGGACGAATTTTGTACTTTCATTTCATATTTGACTGAAGCCAACTTCCAACGACAAGGTTCAGAAAATGATACGTTTTCAGAATTCATGAGTGGCTCAGCTTTCCTTTTAGAAATGCACCAACTATTATGGCCAATCTCTGCCGTATGCCAACAGAGAATTACCTTATCGGACATAATTACCTATCGATTAAGTTTCACGGACCTAAAAGCTAAAATTTCACAGACATCATTAATATTCAAGATCGATCCTGTCATTTTCAAATTGCAACAAAAGACAAAAATTCGCTTTCCAAATTTTTTCCACGATCTGAACACTTGAATTGAAGATTTTTTCACTTTTTTCGTTAAGTAATTAATATGTACCTATGATAAATTTCCATGTTTCACGAAAAAGAGGTGCTTCCTTAGAAATTTTCATTATTTCTGCATTTAAAGCAGTAAAGTCAGAAATATTGCGTCTCTACCCGATAAATTTTAAGAGGAAATAACTGACTTAATTTTCACGGACATTAGTATCACCGCAAAAATCTTCACGGACGTTAATCTTCCATGCTGAGGTTATCAGCGAATGAATGTCACGTATTGATAATTTTGTCCTACAAGCTACTGTTTCCATATTAGGAATGCAATTATTGTGATCATTGCACCATTCTCCAGACTCAAAACTCCGTTATCGACCAAAAACAAGGCCAAATCGGTACAACAACTTTCTAAGATTACTAATTCACGTTTTGACGTTCTACCCGGTAGAAGTGTTATAACATTGCTGATTATCTAAAATTATCGATTATCATTAAGTCATAATTACCTACGATTTAATAGGTGTACTGCAGAAAGAAGTGTTAATCAAAAGGCCATAATGGCTTAGGTAGCTGATAAGCTCAATTTTTTTCGCTCTGACAGACAAGGTGATAAGGTATTACAGTGCTCTAGGTAATTGCCGGCATTGAAATCCTCACATACAGTGCACTTTTGTTAAGTAAGGTATACTTAACACAAACAGTAAGAATATTTCAACTTTTTGTAATATCATCTGATGGATAATCTGTCCGAAGCAAAAATTGTTGACTCACGGGCGATATCAATTCCACACTCTGGATAATGATATACATCTCTTCAAAGATCTACTTTATAAATGGCACACATGATCTCATTGTTTTTCTTGCCGCTAAATCGTTATTTACACTTTCAAAATAATTTCCCTGTGTATTTATGAAGTCTCCCACATGATTAGGTTTCCTACACTATCCCATCCCCACTAATTGTTATCGAATTACGAGTTCCAAAGATGGGTAAGGAGGGACTGGGTCTAATTTCTCAACCGCAATTAGATTCCTTTGATGTCATGCGCCTCTGTAGGGTAAAAATACCCACACGCTAGTTTTAAGGTACTTTTTTGCAACCATCTTTAATCAAATTAGCCTTAATTAACGAACTAATTAAAATTGAAAATTTATTTTTATTCAGTCATACTCGAAATAGGCAAAATCGAAGATAGAGTGAAAATCAGCTTTGGTTTAGTAAAAGCTAGTGGGTTTGTCTGCTGACATAAAATCATTCTTAACCTTATTGGGGCATATTCAGTAAATCGTCGACATCCCTTATTGTTAATGTGTTTAATTCCATTCACCTTATTCAGATGTAGCAGTAAATGTTTAATCTCACTCATTCACCTTATTGGTAGATGTAGCAGTAAATGTTGGTTTAATCTACTCATTCACCTTATTGGTAGATGTAGCAGTAAATGTTTAATCTACTCATTCACCTTATTGGTAGATGTAGCAGTAAATGTTTAATCTACTCATTCACCTTATTGGTAGATGTAGCAGTAAATGTTTAATCTACTCATTCACCTTATTGGTAGATGTAGCAGTAAATGTTTAATCTACTCATTCACCTTATTGGTAGATGTAGCAGTAAATGTTTAATCTACTCATTCACCTTATTGGTAGATGTAGCAGTAAATGTTTAATCTACTCATTCACCTTATTTATTGGTAAAGATTGTAGCAGTAAATGTTTAATCTACTCATTCACCTTATTGGTAGATGTAGCAGTAAATGTTTAATCTACTCATTCACCTTATTGGTAGATGTAGCAGTAAATGTTTAATCTACTCATTCACCTTATTGGTAGATGTAGCAGTAAATGTTTAATCTACTCATTCACCTTATTGGTAGATGTAGCAGTAAATGTTTAATCTACTCATTCACCTTATTGGTAGATGTAGCAGTAAATGTTTAATCTACTCATTCACCTTATTGGTAGATGTAGCAGTAAATGTTTAATCTACTCATTCACCTTATTGGTAGATGTAGCAGTAAATGTTTAATCTACTCATTCACCTTATTGGTAGATGTAGCAGTAAATGTTTAATCTACTCATTCACCTTATTGGTAGATGTAGCAGTAAATGTTTAATCTACTCATTCACCTTATTGGTAGATGTAGCAGTAAATGTTTAATCTACTCATTCACCTTATTGGTAGATGTAGCAGTAAATGTTTAATCTACTCATTTAACCTTATTGGTAGATGTAGCAGTAAATGTTTAATCTACTCATTCACCTTATTGGTAGATGTAGCAGTAAATGTTTAATCTACTCATTCACCTTATTGGTAGATGTAGCAGTAAATGTTTAATCTACTCATTCACCTTATTGGTAGATGTAGCAGTAAATGTTTAATCTACTCACCTTATTGGTAGATGTAGCAGTAAATGTTTAATCTACTCATTCACCTTATTGGTAGATGTAGCAGTAAATGTTTAATCTATCATTCACCTTATTGGTAGATGTAGCAGTAAATGTTTAATCTACTCATTCACCTTATTGGTAGATGTAGCAGTAAATGTTTAATCTACTCATTCACCTTAGTGGTAGATGTAGTAGTAAATGTTAAATGTTTATTCACCTTATTGGTAGATGTAGCAGTAAATGTTTAATCTACTCATTCACCTTATTGGTAGATGTAAATGTTTAAGTAATTGTTTAATCTACTCATTCACCTTATTGGTAGATGTAGCAGTAAATGTTTAATCTACTCATTCACCTTATTGGTAGATGTAGCAGTAAATGTTTAATCTACTCATTCACCTTATTGGTAGATGTAGCAGTAAATGTTTAATCTACTCATTCACCTTATTGGTAGATGTAGCAGTAAATGTTTAATCTACTCATTCACCTTATTGGTAGATGTAGCAGTAAATGTTTAATCTACTCATTCACCTTATTGGTAGATGTAGCAGTAAATGTTTAATCTACTCATTCACCTTATTGGTAGATGTAGCAGTAAATGTTTAATCAGTAAATGTTTAGCAGTAAATCTACTCATTCACCTTATTGGTAGATGTAGCAGTAAATGTTTAATCTACTCATTCACCTTATTGGTAGATGTAGCAGTAAATGTTTTAATCACCTTATTGGTAGATGTAGCAGTAAATGTTTAATCTACTCATTTCACCTTATTGGTAGATGTAGCAGTAAATGTTTAATCTACTCATTCACCTTATTGGTAGATGTAGCAGTAAATGTTTAATCTACTCATTCACCTTATTGGTAGATGTAGCAGTAAATGTTTAATCTACTCATTCACCTTATTGGTAGATGTAGCAGTAAATGTTTAATCTACTCATTCACCTTATTGGTAGATGTAGCAGTAAATGTTTAATCTACTCATTCACCTTATTGGTAGATGTAGCAGTAAATGTTTAATCTACTCATTCACCTTGGTAGATGTGGCAGTAAATGTTTAATCTACTCATTCACCTTGTTGGTAGATGTAAATGTTTAATCTATAATTTCCTTGTTGGTAGATGTAGCAGTAAATGTTTAATCTACTCATTCACCTTATTGGTAGATGTAGCAGTAAATGTCTACTCATTTACCTTATTGGTAGATGTAGCAGTAAATGTTTAATCTACTCATTCACCTTATTGGTAGATGTAGCATTAAATATTTAATCTACTCATTCACCTTGGCAGTAAATGTTTAATCTACTCATTCCTTATTGGTAGATGTAACAGAAATGTTTAATCTACTCATTCCTTATTGTAGGATGTAGCGTGTGTTTTATCTACTCATTCACCTTATTGGTAGTGTGGCAGTAAATGTTTAATCCTCATTCCTTATTGGTAGATGTAGCAGTAAATGTTTAATCTACTCATTCACCTTGGTAGTAGTAGCAGTAAATGTTTAATCTACTCATTCACTTGGTATGTAATGTTTAATCTATAAATTCACTTATTGGTAGATGTGGCAGTAAATGTTTTAATCTGCTCATTCACCTTATTGGTAGATGTAGTAAATGTTTAATCTACTCATTCACCTTATTGGTAGATGTGGCAGTAAATGTTTAATCTCATTCACCTTGTTGGTAGATGTGTGATAGTATAGAAAGTGCAATTCGTTCAAGCCTACTACTTATGTCCATGGTGATTCCCATGACCCAATTGTGTGATTTAAGATTTTTTGGGCTAATTGTGTCTAAAGGGGAGGCTTAGGCTCCCCTGTACGTGTCCCACTTTATGTCCTTATTGATATTATACCTAGAATAATAAGGCAGACTGGAAGGACCTGTAGTGGACTTCAAGCTGAAATCCAGCTAAATGCTGTATTATTTATGTTCAATTTCCTGCTTTATGTTTGCGGCTAAAGTTAAAAGCGAGCCCTTGCATTTTATAGACCTTCCAATTTCCGTGCTAGTTTACGATGAGTTCACGATGATCATCGCATGAAATAATTGGTTTTATCATTGGATGTATCTATGACTATGAGAAAAACACAGTTATGAAATAGACGCAGTTATTTAAAAAGACGCAATTCGAACTCCAAATCTTTTCCACTGCATTTACATAATTAGAGCATGAACAATTCTTATTTTTGAAATCATTTCGACACGCACAATTCAAACGTATTATTATCAATGACTCACGGAACGAATTGTAGGTAGAAAGAAGCAAGATAATATGTGGTATATTTAAAACAGTCATTGCCAATTTTTTCGCAATTTTTAGCATAATATTTGTCTGATTTGAAACATGCGTTGTAACGTAGATGTCTCGTACGTTCCTGGCGCCGCGCGATCGGAAATTTCATCATTTCTCGAACTCGCGACACCTCTGTAACATGTCCACATAGATTGGGGTCCAATGGTTAGTGCAAGTTGCAAGCTGAACCTTGCACACAAGTATAACACTAAGGCCACATGCCCGGGATTCCCGCATTTTGAAGTTCGGGAATCCCTCATTTTGGTGCCAAACTGCGATTTTCCGGGATTCCCGAGCAAAAAACCGGTCAAATTCCGAATTCCGAATCTCGTGTTTTGGAACACGAGATTCGAGATTCTGAACGGAATTCCGCGGAATTTACTAGGAAGTTCAATGGTTTCCGCTGATTATACAATTACACGATCAACCTATTATCACATTACATTATAATTGGTTTACCTACAAACACTGAATACACTTTCATGCTAGCTTCTCTTGCTCACAATACAATGAGACAATGGTTCACGTTTGGGCACTGAGAATCGTGACTTTGAATGGGGGCATTTTGTAATGAGAATTTTTGAGAATGGAAGGATAAATTTGGATGCATATGTGCTGATGTTACTGTTTGCATTACTGGTTAGCCATTAACTAAATGTAGGTACCTATACCATAGAAACCTTCATAATTTGCCAAAAGCCCGTAGGCAGGTTATGGGTCCATCAGCAGGTTATGACGTATCACTGACGCAGTCTAACTTATCACTGACACCCAGTCTGACGTATCACTGACACCATTCTGTAGTATCACTGACAACCAGTGTTACGTATCACTGACAGCAGTTTGACGTGCCACTGACACTAGTCTTGACTCTGACGCGTATCACTGACAGTGACACCAGTCTGACGTTTCATTGACACCAGTTTGACGTATCGTTGACACCAACCTGATGTACCACTGACACCGGTGTCCAGTCTGACATGTATCACCGATAACAGTGTTACGTCACTGACAGCAGTCTGACGTACCACTGACCCCAGTATGACTTATCAGTGACACCAGTCTGACTAATCACTGACACCAGTCTTGTAGTATCACTGACACCAGTCTGACGTTTCGTGACATCACTGATATTGATACCAGTCTTAAGAATCACTGACACCAGTCTGACGTATCACTGGCACAAGCCAGACGTATCGCCTATTCCATTATGACGTATCACTGACACCAGTCTGACGTATCCTGATAGTGATACCAGTCTGACGTTTCACTGACACCAGTCTGGCTTATCACCGACACCAGTCTGACGTATCATTGACACCCATCTGTCGTATCGTTGACACCGGTGCGACGTTCAACTGACTTTGTATCTGGATCTGACGTATCGCTTACATTGTCCGGATTGATTCGATCGGCAGAGTTGATTCTGTTGGCTTATTCTCGTTGAATGGTTGATTTGAGTCAAGTGGCCTTGAAAAATTACGGTGAGTGTTCACCGCCGGTCCAGTGAGGTCCTGGATTGGCGGACTGCTCTCAGCCCAGGATATCCCCGGCAGTCGCGTGGCCTGTCCACCCAGGAGTGCATACTTTTGGCCTAATAGCCTTGTGTATAGGGAAGTATCTATGCTCTGCATGGCTGCCACCGACCTGGTTGATTAAACCGACCTAGGCCACTCTACTAAGACTACTATCACTGATTATGACTATCAAGTTTGGTTGGCGAGTCAAGTGGTTGAGTTCAAAAATCGACTCAAGTCTTCGAGTCAGTGGTGTAGTGGTATCGATTTGAGCACAGGTTCGAAAGATCCTGGGTTCGAATCCCGGCCAGCGCCACTGAGCTAAGGGTGAGAGATTCTTCTTGAGCCTATGCAGCCCGACGGTTCACTCAGCCGAGCGTACAGGCAACTGTGCCGGAGGGTTAAATGAGGAGCTGCCCATTGCAGCGAAGTCTCGGGCGAAGAAAGCATGGATTACACTTCCTTAACCGTCACTGGCTTCATTACACTGGAATCCTTCGATTTCTGTCATTTGCCGTACGGCTGTTGGAATAGAAGTAAAAACCTTCAAAATAAAAAAATACCCCCATTAAAGAAATCATACGGTTAAATCTGACGTTCTTAACGTTAGATTCAACCGTCTGATTGGTTTATTTGTCATCTTACTCAAAGGAGATCACGTGATAGGCAGTGGATTGGCCGAGCACGGCGCCAATTATAAACGCAGGAAGTATAGTCCTTTTTATAGTCCAATAATCACTTTTAGGCATTGAATAAAAGTTAATGATTTTCCGGGGGCCTTAACTCCCGCCAGGGGCTTTGCCCCTGTCCTTGGGCTTGCTTCGCTCGCCCAGCCACCCAACTGAGAAATACGAACTACGGGCCCTGTAATGCTGTGGTCAGAATTGATCCATTAACGGAAACTGTGTAGATACATGGTCTCATTAATAAGCTATTAAACTATTATACCATAAAAGTATCCGTGAATCCACGCGCACTGAAATTCGTAATTCTGGGCATGTAGCAACTAACCCCATTTTCCGGGATTTTGAATACGGAATTCCGCTCGGGAATCCCGCGCGGTTTTCAGGGCATGTGGCCAAAGGGTAAGATACTTCATGTTATCAAAGTGACTTTTCGTTCCATTTTCTGCGAAACTGACATGGCAATTTAAACAATTGGGTTTCTATGAAACGGAGTGTTTTCTCCGTATCTTTAACTAGCAATGCCACTTAAAGTTGGAGAACATCTTCAATCCTTAGTTCACTCAAGGCGTCCCACCCATTTTAAGAGTTATGGTGGAACTTCAGTTATGGGCGCCAGAGCTCTGCAAATTTTCAAATGGCTACCGTGTGAGTATTATCAATTCAACGATATATTTAGATTTCTGAAATAAACTCGACACACGTACATCCGAAGCGTATTCATGACTGAGCACGATTACTGCCCTGCTGGAAACAGCCAAGAATGGGAGAGTGCTCCATCCGGGGAAGCATAGAATCGGTTCTAGGTCATTTTGATTAACTGGGCATTTGGCCTGACCCTAACCAGTACAGTGTTAGGCCGGAATACCACAAGAAACCCTTACGGTAGCGTGTCGTGCGCTGCTTTTCTATGAAAGGTGTCATCGTGCGCGGCTTACTGGCTGTTAATTGTACAGGCAGTCTGGCAATGCGCCGCGCATATGGTAAAGCCGTGCACGTAGGAGTTCGACAACCCCCCCGTTGCAATTGCATGAGTTTCTTCTTTCGAAGTTCCGATAACATTCTCATCTCCGTGAGCCCATATCCAGTAATTTCAGCTGCATTATCCGATATATCCAATAGTCAGGTTCCAACTGCTCTACCAACTCTTCCTCCAGGCGCCTATGGCCTCGTCACGCAGTCCTGCTCATAAACCATATTCCTACCTTTGGTTATACATAATTACATAACAATTTCAACCCGGATATCTGATCTACTATACTGTCTGATTTCTACTACCAGTGATGGTAGAAATTATGAAGGTCAATACCTTCCAGGCTTCCACATATGCCCACTGCTTTAGGTACTGACTACTGCTTTAATCACCACCAGTTTTACTCTATGTGCAGCACTGCGACACTAGGGCGTCGGTAATATCTGCACTGATTTCGGGGTAAACATAATACACTGGCTAATAATATCCCTGCTTTCTCCGTGGTTGGAGGACTTTCATTCCTCGAATCTTCGCCTGGCGACCGATAATGGCTCCCGATAATTAGGTATGTATTTTGATATTTCGCTTCACCCCAACCATTAATTGCAGATAACTCTCTAGGATGCTCTACTATAGCTTTGCAGGTTTGATCTATAGCTAGTCTCTCTCCCTGGAGTTCCTCACTCCTTAGGGCTGTGCTGGTTGTGTTGTTGAGACTGTTACGCAGGTGTCGCCACCTCGAGAAATGAGAATCATTCTGAAATTTCCGATCGCGCGGCGCCATGTACGTGCGTGGATATACTTTTATCCAAGGTTTTGTAGAAATTTGTAGACACCGATTTCAGAGGTGGCGACATCACTGTAATATTGACACGATTTTCATTGTTTTGGAGCTTTCAAGTGTGCTAATCGTCTGCAGGCTATTGCTGAATGCATTATGTATCCCGGGATTCTCCAGTTTCCTACTCACAATTCACAATATAGGAAATAATAGGAAATGATGCCATTATCATATTGACTTACTTGACCAATGACTGACTAATGCAGTTCTGCAGTTCTGCAGAACATAATAAACAGCTGATTTATTATTCCAAATAAAAACCATTCCTCAGTTGCTCCGAAGCATATTAGGAAACAATTCCCTGTCACTCCTTAGTGTCATCTGCCAGTGTAGGGCTGCCAGTTAAAAAACCAGACTTCATAGCACATCCTTCGGAGAATATACCCGCTCACTTCTCAGTTTCTCTCACGTGCTTGGCACTCAGTACAAATCTAAATAAAATTGTATATTATAAACAAACTACAGTACAGAAGTGCTGTAATCTGTTCACCAAGTCTTTATTATATCTTCCTCCTCTAGTACTTCACACTTCATTGGTGGGCACACAAACAGACACACACACAAACACACCAAGAAAAGCACATACAGACAGTCCAAAAAAGGCGGTTTAACTTCATCATTTGATCCGTTTAGTCCATGATAGTGACATTGCTGCTAAACGCGTATAGCATTCCGCGCGAAATATAAAACTGTTAATGCTCGCCGTGCGTGCGTACTTATTCATGCGTGTTATTTGTTTGATTGTTTTTTCGAAAATTTAATATATCTTTTTATATATTTTTTAATATTTTCATCTTAAAAAGTATTTATTTTCTCATTATTTGTTGTTTGCACTATACGGCGGAATTACCCCTGATTTATTTCCGTATCTTATAGAAATGGAGGTGAATATAAGTTGTTTTTTAAAACGTTGTTTTACATTCTGAATCTCACGTTTGAATGAAACAATAATAGGAACTTAACAAATTCACTCCATTGGCGCACGACCTTACAATTGATGGTTCGTAACGTTTCCCACTTTTTCAGTGTGTTCGCAGTGCGTCAGCTGTTTTTGAGGTGTCAAGTGTTGCTATTTAATCTGATAAAGCAACTTTACACAGCTCCTATGACACTATGACAGCCGATGTTCCACACTGTCTGGGAATACTAAATCCCTACAATGGAATATTCTACTATTTTATAAGTTGGAAAATGACATTGTTCTCCAAATATAATACGCCAAGAATACATAATATATGGGAATATGCTCCTTCTATCGACCAAAATCACCGAATTTCCACAAATTTTGACTGTCATGCAAGGGTTCCCCCGTCATGCCAATCAATTAAAGGCCTCATGATGACCTTACGGACAGCCCATGACTAATTGAGGCTTGATTTTATTTCGGTGTCATGAAATCTTAGAATAATATTACCCATCACTGCCCATTGTTATTTAAAACCAAAAATTGTCGGGATTTATATTCGCTCGTTTTTATGTATGAATAATGGATTTTATTCCAATTATTTCATTGGTTGAATAATAAATTCAATTCTAGAGAAATTATTTCATCACTTATTTGTAATTTGTATTGAATCATTTTGCCATCTGCTGTTTCTAAGTTTATAAATTTTGTATTTTTGATTTTTGTACCTGTCATTGTAGAAGGAGAGAACTTCTGATCATTTGAGTGGCATTATAGATTATGTTTGGCACAAATTTGAAGCTTTTTTAGCTTCTCTGGAAAAACACGTTAGTCTTTGCCTGAGTGTACTTAAGTTATACGCTTCTTGGCAACCTCTACTCTTTCTTTATTATTATCATTAACTTGGTCACTGCAACAAAATAAAGAAATAGAATTAACAACTTATGAACAAATTACAGCGAACTAATGCTAATTGACCTCAGTCTCTGCATCAACTTATCGACACTCTTCGTTTCTTTTTTCCTATTTGCAACCGTGCAGTGGCCGCATTATTTTGAGTTTTGAATTCCCTCATCCATAGCACATTGGGAATAGCCCGGGAATCGAACCCTGGACCTTCTGATCACGAGCCAGACCTCTTACCACTACACCAATTCACCTCATGAGTTCTGTTGTCTGTGGACACTGACTCACTTCTCTATATTACTGATTGCCCTATATTTCTCCTCCCACTAGTTAGACGCCAGTGGTTCGTTGCGTCATGTCTTTTGTCTGCAGCCGGAAGCCTGTGCCTCTTATTCCCGACTATTACAAACCCTCGGTCAGGTGGACCCGTGTAACCTAGGTTAGTAAACGCCGGGAAATAGGCGTTGTCACGTCATCAACTCACCACGTTACGCTATGATAATGACGTCATCCTACCCGCCTATTCCTCAGGTGGACCCTTGTAACCTAGGTTAGCAGTGCTGTTGTTATTCTAAGTAGTGCAATTCTTCTTAGACTGCTGCACTTAGTTCTACCGACCATTCCTTTCCCTTCGCAGCGTGAGCTTCAGCAGCACTCAGCAAGGAGTTACAAGACTTGGAATATCCTGACATCATTTGGAATAAGACATCGAATATCCTGACATCATTTGGAATAAGACATCGAATATCCAGGCATCATTTGGAATTCAGTGGACATTCGTATTGGCATTCACATAATCACATATCCATTATCCATATTCTGTCGTCTGTCAATAACTTTAAGACCAAGGCCCGACGTAATGCCTGTATTTTATCCACGAACCACAGTACAGAACTGCAACCTTAGGAGTACTGAACAAAGTCCTCATGTTTGCCAGTGATATATCAGTGATTTACATACATCATTGACAGCAGTTTCACTGATGAACTCAGCCACCAGTAACTGACAATGCCATGAAACTCACCCATGAAAAACGACTCATAAAAGTAACATTATCATATCTTGCTTTTTCCTAGAGATGGTCATTCACCATGCCACCTACAGTCGTCATGTTGGCAACACACCTGTGTATGGACAAAGCAACCCCAGAATTCCAGTAAAGCATTTTGGATGAGCCGTACATCGAATGTACGCAATGTACGCCTGTAGAAAGCCACCAGTCTGCTCAGTCACTAACCACGAAACATAAGGTTTTTCTTTTCAGGTAACCACAGGCCCACCCTAGGATGCTGGGTTTTTTCGTCGATCAGGCCCACTTTTTTTCGACCACAGGCCCGCTATTTAGTAGAAACCTAATCACAAAAACAGGCCCATTCGAGACATCACAGGCCCATTTGAGACAAAACAAGCCCATTTGAGACAGCCCTGGCCAATTTGTGACAATGTATGCAATGTATTACAAACCCTTGGTCAGGTGGACCCGTGTAACCTAGGTTAGTAAACGCCGGCAAATAGGCGGTGTCACGTCATCAACTCACCACGTTACGCTATGATGATGACGTCATCCTACCCGCCTATTCCTCAGGTGGACCCTTGTAACCTAGGTTAGCAGTGCTGTTGTTATTCTAAGTAGAGCAATTCTTCTTAGACTCCTGCACTTAGTTCTACCGACCATTCCTTTCCCTTCGCAGCGTGAGCTTCAGCAGCACTCAGCAGGGAGTTACAAGACTTGAAATATCCTGACATCATTTGGAATAAGACATCGAATATCCTGACATCATTTGGAATAAGACATCGAATATCCTGGCATCATTTGGAATAAGACATCGAATATCCAGGCATCATTTGGAATAAGACATCGAATATCCTGACATCATTTGGAATAAGACATCAGATATCCTGACATCATTTGAATAAGACATCGAATATCCTGACATCATTTGGAATAAGACATCAGAATATCCTGACATCATTTGGAATAAGACATCGAATATCCTGACATCATTTGGAATAAGACATCGAATATCCTGGCATCAATTAATCTACTCATTCACCTTATTGGTAGATGTAGCAGTAAATGTTTAATCTACTCATTCACCTTATTGGTAGATGTAGCAGTAAATGTTTAATCTACTCATTCA
Organism: Beroe forskalii; assembly: GCA_011033025.1. NCBI lineage: Eukaryota > Metazoa > Ctenophora > Nuda > Beroida > Beroidae > Beroe > Beroe forskalii. The sequence goes on from WFMF01000208.1 coordinate 27,618, forward strand.
CCTTATTGGTAGATGTAGCAGTAAATGTTTAATCTACTCATTCACCTTATTGGTAGATGTAGCAGTAAATGTTTAATCTACTCATTCACCTTATTGGTAGATGTAGCAGTAAATGTTAATCTACTCATTCACCTTATTGGTAGATGTAGCAGTAAATGTTTAATCTACTCATTCACCTTATTGGTAGATGTAGCAGTAAATGTTTAATCTACTCATTCACCTTATTGGTAGATGTAGCAGTAAATGTTTAATCTACTCATTCACCTTATTGGTAGATGTAGCAGTAAATGTTTAATCTACTCATTCACCTTATTGGTAGATGTAGCAGTAAATGTTTAATCTACTCATTCACCTTATTGGTAGATGTAGCAGTAAATGTTTAATCTACTCATTCACCTTATTGGTAGATGTAGTAGTAAATGTTTAATCTACTCATTCACCTTATTGGTAGATGTAGCAGTAAATGTTTAATCTACTCATTCACCTTATTGGTAGATGTAGCAGTAAATGTTTAATCTACTCATTCACCTTATTGGTAGATGTAGCAGTAAATGTTTAATCTACTCATTCACCTTATTGGTAGATGTAGCAGTAAATGTTTAATCTACTCATTCACCTTATTGGTAGATGTAGCAGTAAATGTTTAATCTACTCATTCACCTTATTGGTAGATGTAGCAGTAAATGTTTAATCTACTCATTCACCTTATTGGTAGATGTAGCAGTAAATGTTTAATCTACTCATTCACCTTATTGGTAGATGTAGCAGTAAATGTTTAATCTACTCATTCACCTTATTGGTAGATGTAGCAGGAAATGTTAATCTACTCATTCACCTTATTGGTAGATGTAGCAGTAAATGTTTAATCTACTTATTCACCTTATTGGTAGATGTAGCAGTAAATGTTTAATCTACTCATTCACCTTATTTGTAGATGTAGCAGTAAATGTTTAATCTACTCATTCACCTTATTGGTAGATGTAGCAGTAAATGTTTAATCTACTCATTTACCTTATTGGTAGATGTAGCAGTAAATGTTTAATCTACTCATTCACCTTATTGGTAGATGTAGCAGTAAATGTTTAATCTACTCATTCACCTTATTGGTAGATGTAGCAGTAAATGTTTAATCTACTCATTCACCTTATTGGTAGATGTAGCAGTAAATGTTTAATCTACTCATTCCCCTTATTGGTAGATGTAGCAGTAAATGTTTAATCTACTCATTCCCCTTATTGGTAGATGTAGCAGTAAATGTTTAATCTACTCATTCCCCTTATTGGTAGATGTAGCAGTAAATGTTAATCTACTCATTCCCCTTATTGGTAGATGTAGCAGTCAATGTTAATCTACTCATTCACCTTATTGGTAGATGTAGCAGTCAATGTTAATCTACTCATTCACCTTATTGGTAGATGTAGCAGTAAATGTTTAATCTACTCATTTACCTTATTGGTAGATGTAGCAGTAAATGTTAATCTACTCATTCCCCTTATTGGTAGATGTAGCAGTCAATGTTTAATCTACTCATTCCCCTTATTGGTAGATGTAGCAGTAAATGTCCATTTTATTTATAACCACCCTACAGGTTGGAGGGGACTTCCTGTCTGACGTGAACCCGGACTCTCTGGTGGTGTACCAGGGATACGTAGAATCACGTGCTTGTACCCCTGGTAACGGTCCTGGTAATGACCCCAGTAACCATGGTATCCCCGTGTACCGAGCGTATCAGTTTGAACGTATCGGATACTATGCTGTAGATCAGGATAGTACGATGTCTAAGTTTGTGTTTAATAACACGGTATCACTACGGGAGGACACTGGCAAATCTTAGTCTTATTTAAGATGAATTATAATATGTGATTTATCTAGGCCTAGGTTCATGAGTTATGTAACGTAGTTCATGAGTTATGTAAATTATTTCTTTTTGTCCACTGCCTAGGAAAAACCTAAATACTTATTTCTATATTTAAATGATATTTTGAATAATCTTCTTTTTCTTGAGGGAACTTCACTGATCTTATTGTACTTCAGAATTCTTGATTCGGACTCATTACTTTTATTAACGGGATTAATTGTTGTCCCTAATAACGGTCAAGGCCAATGGTTAATATTGCTTCATTATTCGTCAATAATCGCAAATAGACAGTATTAGACAGTATTTATCAACTCTTTATTAAATCAAATTTGAGCTGCATGTGGGTTGTGATATCCTAAATCTCCGATACATCATATCCTGAGTGGAGTCAAGGGGGGCGTATTACCATGTTATGATCTTGCGACTCATTCCTTCCTCACAAACACTCTGTACCCGGTAAGATTGATAGAAATTAGTGCAATTTGATTTGACATTTATGAAAAATAGCAAAACCCGCAACCTCTGGTCACTGCGGCAAAAGGAACTCCTAGTCCTATGAAAGTATGATTCCCACTTAAATTCAAAACAGGATCTCGTGACCAGATCACTTGAGACAAGAAGACTTTTTTGGGGTTTATTTGCCAATAACTCAATAAGGGCTGGGCCCTGCAAGTAAGCAGTACCCGAGACCTTATTTTCAAAATATTCAGAACATACTGAGAATTTGCTGATGAGTCAGTGCTTTACAATCCATATATACTGGGCCCCCAGGGGCGTTCACCGGCAAAGTGTGCCCCCGGCCATTTTATGATTGGATCGTGCAGATGGGACCTAGAACTAAAAAATTAGCTGGGGTTATTTTTTAGTCAGATCATATTTTGGGCGTGGCCGGCCACGCCCTTTTTCGAAAATCTGTATCTTAGCCCAGGAAGGTCGTAGAGACTTCGTTTTGGGCTTAAAAGAACCGCAATGGCCATGTTTATATTAGACTTGTTAATAAACATATGCTCTAAAATGCTCAGGAACCGAGTTATAGGCCAAAAACTGATTTGAGGCGACGCGAGGGTTTAAATTTTACAATTTTTCATAACTCCGGCCAGGAAGGTCGTAGCAACTTCGTTTTGAGCTCAAAAGAAGCGCAATGGCCATGTTTATACTTTTATATACGACTTGTGAATAAACATATGCCTTAAAATGCTCACAAAACAAGTTATGAGCGAAAAACTGATTTTTGACAATTTGTGCTGCGCTATATTTAGACATATATGTATCAATCATTCAAATTTTCACGTAAAATCACAAATCAGCCCATTTCAGGGGTTCTTCCATCATCTGTTGTGCCGCAAATGGGATGATCAGACATTTTACGACCTCTTCCAAGCTTCAATTCATCCCCATATGTTGGCAAAGACCCATTTTGAGCGAAGCGCACAGACATGGATTGGTCACATATCAGCTTGGATTGACCTTATCTCAGCTTTGCTGCTTCAACCAGTTTGTCTGAATATCTGAATGGCAGTTGATATAGATTTTGAAATGGTTTTGATGCTCTATCTCATCCCAACTCCACGATAATCTTCAATACAATATGGCCATTGATGAACTATTGCTAAGGTAATGGGTATATACTAAATGATCCATCTCATAATACCATTTATTATTAGACAGTCCCCAATATTTCCATGTTATTCCAAATGAGTCCCCAACATGATTGTTATTCCAAATGAGCAAATGAGGGGTGACTGTACCTCAGAAAAGAGCACTGTCAACATACCTATAGGAAAACAGCTTGTAACAGTTGCAACAATGTACATTCATACCAGAGATACCCTTGTGCAATGTGCATTCATACCAGAGATACCCTTGATTGGCTTGATTCCATGTCGAAATCCTTTTTTTCAGTCCAGGGCTTGTTGGAATCACTTCTTTATTTAGAAACCACAGTTACTGTGAGGCAGCTGGTTGTTTGGCAGTTTTCTTTACTGCTGAACAATGTAGTTGGATTCAGCTTCATTTCTGTTCAAAGATAGTCCACTAAGTCGTATGTAGTCCAAAGATTGCCATTTTGGCTTGCCCTCGTATGCGCAATAGTATCGTAGAGGATACTATTACCCATCCTGAAGATTGGTTCTTGGGTGCCAGTAGGTACTCCAAAAATGACAACATTTGAAATACTGGCATCATGGCTCCAATATCAATGGCAATGGACTATTCAAATAATGATGCTACTTGGCTATTTCTCTTGATCAAATGAATTTCAATGTTTCATGTTATGCATTTCCTTGGGAGAGATGATTGAGCCAAATTGGTAACCAATATGACTAAGATATGGACTATAAAGATATGGACTTGAAAGTCTCATTATTGACATGCATGTACTGAAAATGAACAAGCAGTGATATTTCCCATTGATTTGTGGTTCTTCCTAAATTCCTCAATGGGAAATCAAAGCTTCTATCTGAACTTTGAAGGCTGGTTATTATTGAACACTGAACAGCTGAAATAGCAATTTTCAACATGTTATTAGATTGATCATCACCCAAATCATATAATCATGCTGCACTGAAACTTCCATCAATCAAGTAAGTAGTGGCTCCCACCTTGTAGTTCTAAGACCTTCTTCATTTTCGTTCCTTACATAATTTCAGTCTAACAGGCATGTAGACTCAATATCTCCGTAAGGGACGAATAGAGCATAAATATAAAGCTACCTCGATTCTCACCCCAAGTTTAAATTTCATTATTACGTTGTTTCCCTTCTGTCTTCTGGCAATATTTGACATACCAGCATAACGAGTATATTTAATCAATGCTAGTGGGTTCCAAAATCTGCAGTCCATTTGGAGATTCCATGTTAAACTCAAGCCAGATGGGCGAGAATAATGGGGACCTTCGTTGGACAGAGATGAAGTTGAATCAAACTGCATTGTGCAGCAGTTAATAAGGAAGCAGCAAAACAACATGACTTCCTAACAACCAGCTGTCTAACGACCGGACTAAAGACAACAAGTCAGTAGTGAGGTCATCAAGCCACTGAACTGAAATGCTTTTCACTGGATTAGCTCAGGCATCCATGCGAATTGTGACAGTTGTAAGTTGGTATCCTATGGCCCATGTACCTCTGTACTGGCTGTGATCAAGCTGTAATGTGCAGCAGTGAAGGAAGCCAGTCATGCCTAACAAGCTGACTGCATCCTATGACCTGTCAGAATATTCCCCCATTTGCCAAGCAGTAGTCTAAATACCAACCATTCAACCAATTATTTATAGCAATATTCGCGTTTTTCACATTTTTACTCATTGGAATATTCTGTATAGCCAATTTGATCCCAATGAGTAGCATAATTCTATTGATGAAGTGAAGATTACCATGGTGTTGGCATGGGGTAGAGCATTACCCAGCATTAAAACAATTTTAAAATCTATATAAACTGCCATTCAGATATTCAGATAAACTGGTTGAAGCAGCAAAGCTGAGATAAGGTCAATCTAAGCTGATATGTGACCAATTTATTTCTGTGCGCTTCGCTCAAAATGGGCCTTGGCCAACATATGGGGATGAATTGAAGTTTGGAAGAGGTCGTAAAATGTCTGATGATCCCATTTGTGGCACAACAGATGATGGAAGAACCCCTGAAATGGGCTGGTTGATTTACGAAAATTTGAATGATTGATACATATATGTCCAAATATAGCGCAGCAAATTGTCAAAAATCAGTTTTTCGCTTATAATTTGTTTTGTGAGCATTTTAAGGCATGTTTATTCACAAGTCGTATATAAACATGGCCATTGCGCTTCTTTGAGCCCAAAACGCAGTTGCTATTCCTGGCCAAATATCGTAAAATTTAAACCCTCAAGTTCTCCTCAAATCAGTTTTTGGCCTATAACTCGGTTCCTGAGCATTTTAGAGCATATGTTTATTAACAAGTCTAATATAAACATGGCCATTGTGTTCTTTTAAGCCCAAAACGAAGTCTCTACGACCTTCCTGGGCCAAGATACAGATTTTTCGAAAAGGGTGGCCGTCACGCCCAAAATATGATCTGACTAAAAATAACCCCAGCTAATTTTTTAGTTCTAGGTCTCATCTGCACGATCCAATCATAAAATGGCCGGGGGCACACTTTGCCGGTGAACGCCCCTGGGGGCCCAGTATAATATAGTCTAGTTAACTGATGTCAATGGTCTAATTTCATGTCTTCTGATACGGAGTGATGCCAGACTGGACAGACACCAGACAAACATAATTACATAGATAAATCCAAAGTCTTATCAGCCACGGAAAATTCCCTCCCTCAGAGGGCATCCGAACAGGCCAGCAGTCCCGGCCCGAAGGGCCGGGACTGCTGGCCAGACACCCCAATCAAGCCAGTAGTACCAGCATGAAGTGCTAAAAGTCTTATCTGTAAACCGTTTTTCAAGGATTGAAAAATACGTTTGCCAGCGCCTATTATATAAAAATACAGCGATTTGCGAAAATCGCGATTTTCGTGTCGCATTTCAAGCATGTTAATAAACTCTGTTGGCTACAAAAATTTGCACAGCGGTAGTCTATGACCTAATAAACAACCCCTGAAAATTTCATGAAAATCGGCCGCGCCGTTTTCTCGCAATAAATTATCGAAAAAATGCTATTTTATCAAAAATTAGAAGATGTACTACGACTCGATGATAAAAATGGTACTTAAGTGTTCTTAACTTGAGTGTTCTCGAAAATCATAAAAGATAGCGTCATAATCTCAAGGGCATTTCAGGATGATGTGCGTGGACTAGGCTATATGAAAAAATTTTCCGACAATTCTTTAATTGGTTAATTGACCAATTAAAACCATTATCGGCTATATTTCAAAAAGTAAAAATGATAGCGTCTTAATTCCAACGACATCATTAACTTACGTCGAAATTACGATTTATTCATTTAATATAAGTACCGGTTGCCAGCTGCTTAATTAGTTAATTGGCCAATTAAGGTAATTATCGCGTATAACTCAAAAAGTAAAAATGTTAGCGATGTAATTCTAACGGTTTTATTTACTAAAGCTTTAATTAAGTTTCATACTTTTAATTTGAGTACCGGTTGTCAACTGCTTAATTGGATAATTGGCCAATTAAAGTAATTATCACGTATAACTCAAAAAGTAAAAACGATATCGACGTGATTCTCACGGTATTATTCACTTAAGCTACAATTTCTTCTTTTACGTTTAATTTGAGTACCGGTTGCCATCCGATTAATTAGTTAATTGGTCAATTAAAGTAATTATCGCCTATAACTTGAAAAGGAAAAATGATAGCGTCTTAATTCTAACGGCATTATTAACACACGTCAAAATTACGATTTATTCATTTAATATAAAGACCTGCTGCCAACCGCTTAATTAAATAATTGGCCAATTAAAGTAATTATCGCATATAACTCAAAAAGTAAAAACGATAGCGACGTGATTCTCACGGTATTATTCACTAAAGCTAAAATTTCGTCTTATACGTTTAATTTGAGTACAGGTTGCCATCCGATTAATTAGTTAATTGGCCAATTAAAGTAATTATCGCCTATAACTTGAAAAGTAAAAATGATAGCGTCTTAATTCTAACGTTATTTTTTACTACAGCTAAAATTACGTTTTATAAGTTTAATGTGAATACGGGTTGTCAACCGCTTAATTAGGTAATTGGCCAATTGAAGTGATTATCGCATATAACTCAAAAAGTAAAAATGATATCGGTTTAATTACAAAGGCATTTTTTACTTAGAGCAAGAATTACGTTTTATATATTTAATTTGAATATCGGTTGTCATATGCTTGATGAGATAATTGACCAATTAAAGCAATTATCACAACTTTAACTGTTTGTCGCAAGTTTTATGCCAAAAAATAGTGATATGGATAGCCAAAAACAATTAAAAATTGTTTAGGTTCCGCAGCCACTCCAGTACCTAAAATTATACGATTAAAACTATTGATATGAGTTTTAATCGCAGCCTGTCCGTGGCGGTGTGCTTTGGTTACTAAGAAATATTGTGATCACGCATATAATGTGAGCTTACTTCACTTTACACACGTGAGAACTTTCTACCTCTTTCTTGTTGATTGTTGAGCATCTTCAAAATTGCGATTTTGTCACCCTAACGGCCTTAAATCATGCATTATTAAAGTAGTGGACTCATGTTCTATAAATTTTAAATTGTAATCGCCCTAAAATGTCGCTGCAAGTTGGCAATTTCAATCATCAAATAGAGATGAACGTACGTTTAATTTAAGCATGTGTTCAAGCCTTTTCACGTGAAAACACACTTGAAAGAATGCTAAAAGTTATAGATACTTGCTTTAGTCTTTACGCGTTAACTCACGTTTAAGGGGGGGGGTGGGGGGGTTCACCCCTCACATTTTGGAAAACACGAATTTGAGATATGAGTTGGCCAGGATGGCCAGGGCGTGTACCAACATTTTGACGGTGGTCCATAGGTCCAACATTGCCCATGTGAGGCCTCGGAGCAAAAATGGCGTCCAAAAATCGAAATTTTTCCTGATGGAGATAGAGCTTAGCTTTTGATTGCATTCGATTCGTCTCGCAGGCTGATCATTTTAGAGCATTTGTTTGTCAAAATCGGATGAAAAATGGCCAAGTTATGGCCATGCAAAGCGCGCGTGCCAAAGTGGCAGTTGGCCAATTTTGGGCCTTAAGATGGCCATTTTGGCCACATTTTTGGAGATATGAGCTTCAAACTATATTGAACAGCAATGATATTGAAAATAAATTCCCAAGAAACCGCTATGGGCAATAAAATTCGACGGGATACCAAAACACGTTAATGTGAAGCAAGCTTCACATGCAAAAAATTGGCCCCTTACAAAAACAATCAAATTGAATTGTGAAATGTGAAATCCTCAAGTCTTGCCAGATGTCTCTGGTGCACTGTCTCTACTGAAACTGACAATATTATTGTTCCTTATTACATGAACTTTGTCCAGTTCCTTTGATCTCTTCAGTTTCAATTCCTCAACAAGCTTCTTGTAAGCTCTTCGCTCTTCCAGAGACCGATCAGGGCTGATGTAGATCGATCTATACCCATCTTTAGCGCGAAGCTTTCGTGCGTTCTTCAGGATCTGCTGCACATTGGCAGAACTATTCAGCGAGAATCTGACTGGTCTGATTGAACCTTCCTTCTTGGACCCAACTCTTGCACAGTTCTCGATCACTGGCTTTTCGTCAATCTCCTCCAAAAGTTCTCCAACCTTGCCTTGTATTTGCTCCTCTTCCGCTTCCTCAATCCCGTACACGATGAGATTCTTACTCCGTTCACTAGAGTCCGTTGCTTTCTGAACTGCTGCCTGGAGCTTTTTGAGGAGCAAGTGCAGCCGTGCAACTCTTCGATACAACTGCAGAACATGACTTCATCTCTGTAGGTACCGTAGTCTTCACTTCCGAGAGCTGTTCTTCCTGCTTTGTGATCAGTCGGTTCTGAAGGTTGATGATCTTGTTCTGATCAGTTATCTTCTCATTATTCAGTCCCTCGATATCGTCATCAGCTTTCACAAGCCATGGTAGGCAGAAATCATCCAGTAAGGTGCAAACTGTTTCAAGCCATTACCCAAGCTTTTCCTTTATTATGGTTTTCTTACTCTGGAAATATTGCTGACAAACGTTAGCGTGGTTGTCTGGATTGTTGCATATCTCCTTGCTGATCTCTTCAAAAATACTGTTCTTCGCCTTTTCCAGCTGTTTGACATACGTTCTCTGGAACTTCTTGTCTCCAGGCTCCTCCAATCCCTCTAAATGTATGCTATTCCGAAGTACCATGCTTTGTACACAGCTTTGTACATGCTGTACACGCTGCTAAACGAGCAGGCAGGCTCGCGTTGTCTCAATCCACAACAACTGATAACTGATAAGAGAACTCGGTAATTGCAACAAAAGCTACATGTTGAAAACTTATGCAATCATTTCCTTCCCTTCCCAGCTTCCTGAACCACTATGAGGTGTTGGGTATCCCCCGTACTGCTACCAAGGGAGAGATAAAGAAGGCTTACCTGGACAAGGCGAAGGAGTGCCACCCTGACCTAAACCCTGACAACGAGGATGCAGCCATCAGGTTTCAGCAGGTTCTCTACAACTGATTTCAACTTAGATTAGATTCCACTCAAATGTACTCAATTACTTATTATAAACTACTGTGCTTTAATTTGGACGTATCTAAAGAATCTCATGGGACGACCTTCCCCAGATACAAAGCGCCCACGACGTGCTGTTGTCCTCGAAGATGAGAGCCCAGTACAACCACCAACTTAACAAGGAGCAGCACCTCTCCGGGGAACCAACTGGCAGGTACCTCGCGTCTTGAAAATGATCAAGCCGCTGACTCTAACGTTATCTCCTTTACATGTACAGTGTACGATACCAAATAAATCAATCAGGCGGTTAAAATGTGGCGTTGCCAACTTTAGGTTCAACTGTGCTGTTGGTCCATTTGAGCATTTTGTAATTCCTACACAAATGATATCACGTGGGATTATGAATTGACTGAGCACTGCGCCGTCACAGTTCACACCGCCATTTACCAATGTCAATAGTTGATTTCCTTGAATGTTGAAGTTTAGTAGACCACCACACTTGACTTCTTCAAAGCAGAACAATGAGACAACGCCATTCGGCAATCCTTTGTTGTAGTGAGCTGTCAAACTATCAAAGTGAGTTGGACACACAACATTAAGGGACGAGTTCTTGGGGAGGACGTTTGCTGGCATGGGGAGTCTTTATGCGGACGTCCTTTATGGGTGGGCAGATAGCCTCTAATATTAATATGAATTATCTTTAAATATCTGGAAGTCAGAAAATTCCATCTGGCATCTCTTATTCTCTTATATAAAATCGCATTTCGTGTTTTTCTGTACGTCACGCCCCATGGCAACGCACACACAATGGGGAAAAATTCACGTGCAGATTAATTGCGCGCGTCCATTTCAGTATAATGCTGTTTTAATTTTGGTGCTCTATAACTTTTGATTGGAATTTTTTGATACGGTAAAAATTGATTTGAATTGTGGGGTTTGCAATTTGTGAACGAGGGGCGCCGAGTGAGCTGTGTATTTGCAGGCCAATTCTGTATTTTTTACGTCACGCCCCATGGCAACGCTCGCGCAATGGGGGAATTGCACGTGCAGATTAATTGCGCGCGCGCGTTCATTTTTTCCCTCCCCATTGGCCTTTTTGTGAATACAAAAAGGCAAATGAGAGGGTTGGCAGAGATCGTGGTCTGGGAGGGTGAGAAATAGAATATGTGCATATCAGGTCCAGATTTGCAATAGAACTACTGTAATTTCTGGAAAGTGCCCGGATTGCTCCTTTATAATATCAGTCGCGAAAATGTCCCTCCGTCCGTCCGTCCGTCCGTCTGTCCGTCCGTCCCCTTATCACAAATCTTCAAAATCACGAATTTTATAATCATTGGCTGTCGGTTGTCAAAACTGAAGTCTGACTTGGTCCATCCATGGAAAATGCTCAAATTCTCTAAAATGATAAATTCTAAATTGAAAGGCTGTTGAAGAATTCGTGACTTTAAATCTTAGGAGTGAGTTGGGCTATGGATTGAGGGATAAGATGATAAGGCTTCGGTTCTGTATTACTGTATTAGTTTTAGTACCAAACTGTATCACTTTTCGACTGTATACTGAATTCGACTAAGTTCAAAAAATACGGTGGGTCGATATGATTTCTGAAAGACGAATGATTCTTTTCGGAACGAGTGAAAGCGTTGAAACAGAAAACATGAAATTTGAAATTTTGATGATCAGATGAAAAGTGACAGCAACAGTCAAGTGAAATCAACAGTCAAGAAAATACAGCGTGTGAACCAACGTTTACACAATCTGATGCGAAACGTAAACCAATTGAACGAAATGGCGCGAAATCTACAACGAACTGATCACAACAACTTGGTACGTAAGAACGCGGGCGCAAGAATTTCAGAAGAAATGGCACGTGCCAATGCATGTTCTCGGTGGTCGCGCGCAGCATTGGCGCAATATTCATACTCCTACTAGGAGTGCCTGTTGTAGAATGATGGTAAGGTTACATCAAGCACCGCCGGGGAGGGAAATTAAGCGCCTGCATACGGGTACATCCCACAAACAAGAATTGAAGAATTAAGCCCGCAGGCGCAATTCTTGTTGTTTAATGCTGTTTTAATTCTGGTGCTCCATAACATTTGAATTGATTGGAATTTTTTGATGCCGTAAAAAGTGTTCAATCAATATGAATTGTGGAGTTTGAAATTTGTGAATGAGGTGCTGCGTAGCAGCGCTGACTGAGCTGTATATATCTCTAATATAATTTCGCAACCTCTGTTTTTCTGTTTGTACGTAACGGCGGAAACATCTTCGGAACGCGCGCGCATTACGATTTGTGCGGGTAACCATGGTGACACGTGCACGGAGAATTGCGCGCGCGCTCATTTCTGTTAATGGTGTTTTGATTACGTTGCGCGATCTCTTGAACGGATCGGAGTTTTTTGATGCGGTAAAATTTTTAATTAAATTTAAATTGAATTAAATTAAATTTAAATTTGCGAGCTCTGGGTGAGCTGTGTATTAGATGGCCTAACGGGCCTGCTAGTCTTACTTATAATTTCGCAACCTCTGTTTTTCTGTTTGTACGTAACGGCGGAAACATCTTCGGAACGCGCGCACATTACGATTTGTGCGGGTAACCATGGTGACACGTGCACGGAGAATTGCACGCGCGCTCATTTCTGTTAACAGTGTTTTGATTACGTTGCGCGATCTCTAATATAACTTTTGAACGGATCGGAGTTTTTTGATGCGGTAAAAATTTTCTTAGTTGATTTGAATCGCATTGGTTGAAATTTGCGAGCTCTGGGTGAGCTGTGTATTAGATGGCCTAACGGGCCTGCTAGTCTCTAATATAATTTCGCAACCTCTGCATTATTAACATCATTATGTACGTCGTAACGTCTTTTGTCCTTTTGTAGACACATTTTGAGGTGCCCAAGTGCAGTATGGATGTACGGCTCATGATTTCATATTTTCTTAAATTATCTTATTAAACTTCGGAAGTGCACAACTATATTTCAGTTTTCAAAATATCATTATTTATTTTTGGGAGCAATACTTAGTAGGATTCTTGTTAGGTTCCCTCTATGTCATGATTTAATTATAATAACAGTTTTACGCTTAGAACTGAGATACGGTCGAACTGTTTTGTCACACCTCAATGGTAGGATACGAAACCTTTTATTAAATTATCTTTAGGTAGCCGCTATCCAGTTATATCTTAGGGATTAAGTCATGTGATATCTCTGGAACTGGAAGTACTACGATAGGTTAAATTCTTGTTACTTTGTTAAACTTATGATACAAATTTGATGACAGGCGAGTTTGATCGTGGAGTTTTATAGCTGTGTTTCATGAGTCAGAGTGTTGTTATCAATTTATCCAGTTATAAAAGTATCGAGTTGTCCTTGGCAGTAAGTTAGCAGTACTACAGATTTTCGGCAGTCAGACGAGCAGCTGTATGTAGCAACTTCACTAGCGGAGTGAGTGTCTGTTTGAGGAGAGTTTTCAAAGAATGTCAATGATGTAAAGTTTGGTCCATCCAATTTAACGTTTTTCAACCAAGCTTGGTGTCTCTTTTGTCTCTCATGGAAATTCTACTAGGCGGAGGGTTACTGCAGGTCACAACGCCACTAGTTTTATTCACCCGAATACTACATGGATATATGAAGGCGCGTTGCTATGGTTACATATTGCGCGCCCGCATTCATTTCTGTTCAATGCTGTTTTGAATATGTTGATCTGTAACTTTTGATCTGATTGGAAATTTTTTGATGCGGTAAATTGTATTGAATCAATATGAATTGTCAATTGCGGGGTTTGAAATTTGCGAACGAGGTGCTGCGTAGCAGCGCCGAGTGAGCTGGGTAATAGCAGGCCCAGAGGGCCTGCCAATACGCGTTGCTATGGTTACATATTGCGCGCCCGCATTCATTTCTGTTCAATGCTGTTTTGAATATGTTGATCTGTAACTTTTGATCTGATTGGAAATTTTTTGATGCGGTAAATTGTATTGAATCAATATGAATTGTCAATTGCGGGGTTTGAAATTTGCGAACGAGGTGCTGCGTAGCAGCGCCGAGTGAGTTGGTATAGCAGGCCCAGAGGGCCTGCCAATACGCGTTATATGGTTACATATTGCGCGCCCGCATTCATTTCGTTCAATGCTGTTTTGAATATGTTGATCTGTAACTTTTGATCTGATTGGAAATTTTTTGATGCGGTAAATTGTATTGAATCAATATGAATTGTCAATTGCGGGGTTTGAAATTTGCGAACGAGGTGCTGCGTAGCAGCGCCGAGTGAGCTGGGTAATAGCAGGCCCAGAGGGCCTGCCAATACGCGTTGCTATGGTTATGCTATATTGCGCGCCCGCATTCATTTCTGTTCAATGCTGTTTTTGAATATGTTGATCTGTAACTTTTGATCTGATTGGAAATTTTTTGATGCGGTAAATTGTATTGAATCAATATGAATTGTCAATTGCGGGGTTTGAAATTTGCGAACGAGGTGCTGCGTAGCAGCGCCGAGTGAGCTGGGTAATAGCAGGCCCAGAGGGCCTGCCAATACGCGTTGCTATGGTTACATATTGCGCGCCCGCATTCATTTCTGTTCAATGCTGTTTTGAATATGTTGATCTGTAACTTTTGGATCTGATTGGAAATTTTTGATGCGGTAAATTGTATTGAATCAATATGAATTGTCAATTGCGGGGTTTGAAATTTGCGAACGAGGTGCTGCGTAGCAGCGCCGAGTGAGTTGGTAATAGTGGCCCAGAGGGCCTGCCAATACGCGTTGCTATGGTTACATATTGCGCGCCCGCATTCATTTCTGTTCAATGCTGTTTTGAATATGTTGATCTGTAACTTTGATCTGATTGGAAATTTTTTTGATGCGGTAAATTGTATTGAATCAATATGAATTGTCAATTGCGGGGTTTGAAATTTGCGAACGAGGTGCTACGTAGCAGCGCCGAGTGAGCTGGGTTATAGCAGGCCCAGAGGGCCTGCCAATACGCGTTGCTATGGTTACATATTGCGCGCGTGCGTTTATTTCTGTTTAATGCTGTTTTGAATACGCTGATCCGTAATAACTTTTGATCTGATTGGAATTTCTTGATGCGGTAAAAAGTATTTATTTGATTTGAATTTTGCGAACGAGGTGCTGCGTAGCAACACCGAGTGAGCTGTTTATTCGCAGGCCCAACGGGCCTGCTAGTCTTATTCATAATTTGGAGATGGCACGTGAATTATGTTCGTGCGGGTGCACAGTTTAAATTTGAGCTTACCAAGAAATTATCAACAGAAACGATGGCTATACCGGGCTAAGTCGCGTCGTTGCTACCGATACCGGTATTCTGCACAGTGCACGTGCAATTTTTATCAGTTCTATGTGAGTGCTTTCTGATAAGCTGATACATTGATGATGACTGCTGCATTGTAGACTGTTGTGTTTGAAAGAACGACGTGTTTACTGTTTTGCATTTGAAAGATCTGAAGATAAAAACGGTTATGGGCTGGCATCGTGGAGGCTATTTCCTTCATAAATCTGTGACAGACGTCGATCGATTTGAATTGATGCTGAGTTGATAATATTTTAAAGGAAATGTGAATTAAGAGTATTTGGAGGGAAACGGAGTAAGCATAGAAATTTCAAAACAAGTAACCACGACATGTTAGTTGCAGCGAATTTTCATTATAGCATATGACATCATCCGGCTGAAATTGTATTGGCATTTATATAATCAAACATAATATTGATTATTTATCATTGGAGACAATCTGCATGATCTACTTCCAGTGATATGTGACATTGTAAATAGCTCCTTATCATGTGGCAGCATTGATGGTGAGAAAACAGCGCACCTGACACCACTAATCAAACATTCATCCCTGGATAGTTCATGCCTAAAGAACTATAGACCAATATCTAATCTATCTTTCATTTCGAAATTCATTGAAAGGATTGTTCTCAGGAGATTAAACAAGCACTTGACAGCAAATAATCTTCATGAACCTCTTCAATCTGCTTACAAAAAGTTCCACAGCTGTGAAACTCTTTTGATTAGAATTGTCAATGATATCTTAATTGCCAGCGATGAGAATAAAGGCACCATTGTTATGTTATTGGATCTCAGTGCAGCTTTTGATACTGTGTACCATCCCAAAGTACTGAAAGAAGAAATTGGAATAGATGGTACAGCTTTAAAGTGGTTCAAGAGCTTTAAATGTAACTAACTTGGTAAACTTGGTGAAGTTTATCCGTCAGTCAGAAGGGCCATCAGATGTCCGACCACCTCGAGGTCGATGGCGTGTAGTCTACCAATGAGTTCGACCAGCTGCAGCTGTAACCAGAGACCGGAGGGTGGTCTGGGCATCAAAGCAACGAATTTCGACAGTGCGATTTTGAACGATTCAAACGATTTTGTAGCTTTAACATCAGCTGGCACCTTGTTCCACAGTTTCGGTCCTTGAACTGAGAAGAACCTGTCATACAGCGTCTGATTTCCTGACGAGCTTGACTTTTGACAGTGGAGGAATGATAGCTACAGAACCATGTCTTGGAGTCATTTTGAATGTGATGCCGCAACAGTTTGGGGACAACGTTGTGGAGGATCTTCCACATCATCAAGATGACATATAGCGTTCCCTGTCTGCGCTGCAGTGACATGAGTTTCAGTTCAGCAAGCCTTTCCCAATAGTTGAGATGCTGTAGACCACCAATTGACTAGTGAATGTTCTTTGTACCCCTCTAAGAGCTGGATTTCAGTAACTTTGCGTGGGTCCCACAGTGGGCAACAGTACCCAGAGTGCTCCTAACTAGCGACTTGTAGAGAGTCAACATGACAGTTCTGTCACGAGTTTTAAAACACTGAAAACCCAAGACAAAGAGCTTCTGGCTTTTGACACTATATTCCCAATGCCTAGACCAGCTGAGATCACTTGATACACGAACCTGAGATCTCTGACGTGCTCAACTGACTGAGTAGTACCTCATCGGAAACTTTGTAGCACAAAGTTTCAGCAACAAAAGGGAGTTGGAAGTTTGAGCTTACTGGAGTGTAGGGTGATTCAATAGCTCGAACTTTTGTTCATGGAGCCCATGTTGTTTCCCCAGACCATTGAAGAATTCTGTACAGATCATCTTGAAGCAGCAAGCAGTCTTCAAGGCAGCCAATCTGTTTAGAAACTCTAGTATCGTCGGCAAAGAAGCTGACCTTTAGATGAAGCCACCACTTGTTCTAAGTCATTAATGAACAATATGAACAGGAGTGGCCCTAGCACGCTTCCTTTGAGGAACACTGCTCAAAACCTTAGCGAGGTCTGAGGAACACCATTCAGAACTACCACTTGATCTCGATCAGTGAGGAACGACTGATCCATTCTATAAGCTTTTTTGTGAAACCCATATCTCTTAAGCTTAGAGATAAGAAGTTCCAAGTCAACCTTATCAAACGCTTTTTGCATAGTCCAGGTAGATGGAATCTGTGTCTTTACCATTTGTTAGCCCTTCGAATATACCATCGAAATGGTCAAGCATTTGAGTGAGACAGCTTCTGTTTGATCTAAACCGTGTTGCTTCTCAGTTAACAGATTGTTAGATTCAAGATGGTGTACCATGTGTTTTCTGACCACTCTCATACACTTTCACCACATGTGACGTCAGAAAGTTACAGGCCTGTAGTTGGCAGCTTCACATCTACTACCTTTCTTAAAGAGTGGTGTAACCAGCCCTTTCTTGTAGAAGCTCGGTACTTTACCAGTGGACATGGATTCTGACCATAGAAGGTGGATAGGACACTCAAACTAGAAGCACACACTTCTTAAGTAGAACGGCAGGTATCCCATCAGGCCCTGGAGCAGAGTCGAGCTTTATCTCGGATATAGCTTCCACTACATTGTCTAGTGTAACCACAAGCTCTGTATCGTTAACATCAAAGCGGTGGTACGGTGAAAGCAGGATCTGATTTGTTGGGACAGTTTGGGTCACTGAATACAGAACAGAAAAGACTCAGATCAAGTTCTGCGTGGACCTGAAAGGTTTGACTTTTTCGTTGGACCCCATAAAACACATTAAATTTTTATGTTTGATTTTGTATGTTTAATAAAATTGCAATTTGCATTTAACATTAAATTTCAATTAAGTACAGTATGTTTCGTTAAATGTAAAGCAATATTAGTGCTCTTTTACAGTAATATATTTATGATGGCGTTTAAAACTGTTATAATTTAATATTTCATCATAATTAGAGCGTTAGAAACAGTCACCATAACACCCAACTCGTTGAAATTCGTCGGAAATTTGACACGAAAATAGGGCCAGTCAGGACACATGTAGACAAGGTAATCTGCAGTGGATAGTTTGACCCGTATGAAGGGAATGAGTGAATAACGAACTGGCAAACTGCTCAGGGCAGAAGCACTCTGTTTCAGCGAGGATGAAATGTGACCATTTGAGTGCCAAACACTAAGGACGTACCCACTGTTATCTCTGAACAGTTGTAAGACCTTTTAAGAATTAATCTGGTGACACAAATATGTCAAATATATACCAAGAAAAGTCTCAAAAAAGAAGGATGTTGTCCCACAATATGTTTGTCCCATCCATACACCTTACAAGCAACGACATGCACTTCCAGTTCATCTACTCATCTCAGCTGATAACCAATCTTGACTCACTCAAGAAAAACATTTACAGCTGCTCAGTATGTTAGCATAATATCTATTACGGCCTTTTTCATCTCATTACGAGAATTTTAGGGTTAGCCACTTCTTTCTGCTGGCTTGCAAACCATCGTTGCTTTTCTTCCTCAGAGAACTAGAAGACTACAAGATTTAAACCGTGGGAGGAGAGATGTGGCGTGGAGAGAACCACGCGGAGAGAAAAGAAGCATCAGAGCAACAGGAAAACGTGGAACTTGTGATACAAGCACAGCGAAGAGAGCAATTTCCACTCTCATCTGAAAACCGATTCTTTTTGAGGCTAGAATGGTTGTGGAGTGCACATTCGGCCATTTAGCAAGCAGATTAGAGTTCCTCAATGCCTGGCTTGGAAAGAGGATTCAATCAGATCCTAATCGTAAGATCATGCGTCTACCTCCACAACTACCTGTATACCTACAATTGTGAGCGGTAGTAATTACGTAATAATAGCTCACTCTCTCCCTCCTCTGGAAGAGCCTCGCCACGCGGCTCAGAGTAACGCGTTACTTTATCTCTTTATATAGCTACGTATTATATTGTTGAACCTTAGAGTTAGATTTCTCAGCTTATCTCATCTATTCTCTAGTCTTAATTCTCACTAGTCTGAAACTTCCAAATTATACTCCTCAAAATATCTTCCAAAGTATACTCCCCAAAATACAATTGTGTAGGACATATCACCCAGTAGACATAACAGAAAAAGATTATTAAGAAACCACAGTCAAATAACACGTACTCGTATTATTGTACTTGAAGTATATTGCTAAATGTCAGACCAAAATATAATAATTAATAAGAAGTTAACACAGGCTGTACCAGCAGAGGCACAGTGAATTCGGCCTCTGATAGAAAAACTACAATATCATTAAAATCTCCACCAGCAGGTTTCAATATCTGCGATGGAGAATTGACATATTTCAAGACACTCAGGATTAGAAGAAGGCAAGTCACAACACTGTTGCGGACCTCCCTAAAGCTCGATATCACGACGTACCAGAACCTCGGTACTTCACTGAGCCAGGCAGTCAGAATCACACATGTCATCTGACTCTGAGCAAATCACAGAACGCAGGGACACAATCTCAACAACCCTACAAGCAAAAATACCCTACAAAATTCACCTGTCTCAGTAATATATTATCTCATATAGTTACAGGTGTGCACCATCCCTTATCAGTGAGATTTCAACAATGTTAAAAAGTAAAAACAATTTGAAAATCAGCAGAATCGAGAGTGGTGCACATTTGCACAACTGATTTTATAATTATAAGGTAATTATTAACGTCGCCAGTTCACGGAACAGTAAACACTAAACAACAAGAGGGATGTTCCAGTCACACCGACTTTCATATGAAAGACATTGTCACCTAAGAACCAATAAGGAAATAATAACCTGATTGAAATATAAAATGTCGCATGGAAATTTATTCCCATAAATTTTCTTTTCCTAACTGGAGACATGGTTGATCATATTACAGCACTTCTGTACTGTAGTATTTTTATCTACATACTACAGTACGGAAGCGCTAATCATGATCAGCAATCATCCGTGTACACATTACACAGCACAAGCTGAGGCTTTCGGAGAGTTCAAACTATTGGTCAAATTATTGAAATAACCTTACAGGAAGACCTATCAGAGTCTTGAATATAAGCCCATGATTAGCTTGTACAATAGAATTAACCACTCAATAAAGCGGATTACAGCATGGACTTGAAATCGTATGGCTGCCAGGAGGAAGGAATCTGCCAGCACCTACGTCACTATGGGAGAGTATACATTGTCTGAGTTCTAGCAAGCCTAGACGAAACGAAAGACAAATTGTATGATCATTCACCAACTGGAAAGCCTCAAAGGTCAGTAAACTATAATGTTGCAACATACCCAGGAAATTTTATAAGGTTCGATAGGGTCCAGACCATGATGAGCAAGTCACATCCTCATACAACTCTAAGAACACAATTAAATTGTGGAACAATCCATTTAGAGTACAAGTGAAAGTACTTTAAATATTTGTTAAAACTTCACAGATCAGCACACCTATCCATACTCATGAATTGAGCTGAACTGAAATACCTAAGACAATAATCGTTATTGAATGTTCTGAGTGTGCTTTAGCTTGAAAATGATTACATTATGTTCGCTAATTTAGTAAAGTGACGTAACTGTCAAAAATGAAATATTATGTAATGGACATTTGGCCCCCGTATACAGCGATCTTCTTCGAATTGTAGACAACATACCTCATGATGGTTTATTCATCGTTGCAATAAGGAAGAACCTATCGAGAAAACGAAAATTCCAGGAGAAAATGAAATAATACTTGAATTTCGTTACACATCTCTAGTTACAATAAACATCAAAGAAAATATCATAAATCATTTACTATCATTGATAATTTTTGGCAAGCTTAAGTTAGTTAGCTGGAAGTCCTAGACAACCATCTGCCACCCTTATGTGACAAAAACATAATATTATGCTAACAGCATTGACAATCCCATCAGAATACGTTATTAATCGTCAAACTTCAAACCCACGTAACGTTCAGTTCATCCATCACCAGGGCTTTTCCCGTTGGCAGAACATCCTGAACCCCAATAGTATGTTTTGATATAGAATATTACTTTTTTCACTGTATGAAAATGTAACCAAATTAATCATATAAGGCATCAATCAAAACGCCAAAAGAATTATTGACCGTTATTCATAACTCAGAATTCCAGCCTTGCTGACAACAGAAATGGTTCGCGACGAACTGCAGCAACGACAGCAATACAACCCTCCTTCTGCTCATTGACTCAGCCGAGTTGCCTTCCCAAGTCGACGAGTCCTCCTCAAGCGTCAGTGAACGCTCGTCAGCACCAACGATATCGAGACCCTAACGACAACAGTCTTTCGACTAGAACCACTGATATTAATTTAAGATAATAAGGCAGACATTCTTTGCTATGAAATTCTTCTTCCAGTACGAGAATCCTTAGATGTGGAAGTCGTATTAATCAGATTTGGTGTAATCGAGTGATCATACTCAGAGATTAAACTAATTGTCTGAGGTTTTGAGCCCTAGAACTGGAAGCATTATAATATACTGTAGCATTGCTATTCTTTAATGTTTGAATAAGTGGCACAGAAGCGGTGATGGGGGGGGGGGGGTAGAAAAGAAGCTATGGAAGTTTTTGCATTGTCTTTCTTTCGGTTTATTCCGCCAAGTTATAAAACTTATTTTTCCAGATAAGAGAAGAACGTTCAACAGATAAATAACGTTCAACAAATAAAATAACAAAGTTGAAACGAAGCTACGAAACTTGGGTAGCAGTACAAACATTTACCTTCCCTCGTAAAGGGGAGAAGGACAGTGATGAAAGCCTGGGCTCCAGTTTCACCCAAAGACTCACATGCTCAATGACTCAATAACAAACAAATGTAAAGTTCAGGCGACTTCACCCATCAGATAATATTATATTATGCCTATTCTCCATTATACGAAAAATAATCTTTATAACAACACACCAACCTGCATGTTAGTATGTTAAACAGTTCGAAAACATCATTCTAGATTGTGTTGAGCACCTAATATAACTTAGTCTCTTCCCAAATCAAACCTAAATACAATAGAAAAGAGCAGATCTAGAATCGATGATACGAGAGGTACAGTGAAAGAAGGCAACATTCAATTTGCAAAAGCTGATAAAGGAGGAGCAATCTGCATCATTGAACATAGATGTGATACGGTCCCAAAACCACAGATGAGTCCTACTCAGCAACAAAACTGGAAGCATATGATATTCGAGGAGGGAGAAGAGCTTGAATCTTAACAAGCTGAACTAGGACCTCCTTTCAAATAGATACAAAATCAAAATATTATGTTATTTAAGTGTATATTGTTAAATTATTTGTACTCCAAGAAGTGACTGAAATCTGACAGTAGAACATATTTTGGAAGAGACAAGGAGAGATTAAACTGCACAATCCTTGTGCAGGGGAAGCACCTTCCTATTCAATTTTACTGTATTCAAGATGTGAAGATGATTTAGTAGAGACGGGGAGAAGAAATGTGGAATCCTTGTGAAGGCGGAGCACTTTTCAAGGGTGTCCAAGAAGACGAGGAACAAAATGTCAACTTAACGCACTGATACCACGTAGACCACACCCGTGTCGAGGTCTTATACAAGCATCAAGGGAGAAGAAAATAACAAAATTAAATTTGGTTGAATCACAGTTTCATTGAAAATGAGCCTGCAGCTGCAAGCATTGGTAGCAGCAGGCAGCACAATGACATCAGAGAAACCAAAAGATGTCTGGATCGAGGAAAGTATTGGCAGAAGCTCACTAGACTTTTTCAGACCCTCCACTAACATCCACTGCAATCGTAGCAGTGGATGTACAGTGAAAGAAAGCAACTTTCGTTTTTGAAAGCAGATAAAGGAGGAGCAATCTGCCTCATACTCAGCTACGAAACTGGAAGCTTTTGCCATTGTACATTTCGTACAGCACTTCAAATATATGCTGCTAGACAAAGAATTTGAAATCCAGTCGGACCATAGACCATTAATTTGGCTACACAATTTCAAGAATCCGCCAGCAATATTAGCTCGATGGCTGGAAATCCTGGGAGAGTATAAACTTATTACTTTATAAATACACGATTACATACAAGCCAATGCGTTATCAAGAGCCAATGTCAACAACATTGACAATGACAACTACAATATCGAACATGTGTCAGTCAAATCAACTCAAAGAACATCAGTTAAAAGACCCAAGTATAAAGATCCTCATCAGCATTTTCAAGGAAGAATGAACCGATTGTTTCCATTCAAAGGAACGGTGCAATATGCAGATAACTACAGGAAACGTTCCTAAAGTAGTCGCCAAAGACTATGAATGCGAGTTTTAGTTGTCAAAATCAGCACCATAGTCACTGAAGACACAAGTTACTGTAATACTTTTTTCACTTACTCGTTTCTTCTTGAGGCCTGTAACAGCTTCAGGAAGTCGAAGGAGGATTGAATTGTCCTTGAAAAGACGGCATAACGTGCGTAACTCTCAATTATTCAATTACTCTCGCATGGTCTCAAACAATATCAACAGTTAAATTAATATCACACATCCATGTCTTGGTCTACGGACGACAAGAAAGTGGAATTATGATTAAATTTTATAGTTTGATTAAATCTTAGGTAAGTTTTAAATTGAAAATGAGACTATAAGGAATGCATATTTTGAAACTTAACGTTCATTACTGATGAACGTTTATGATTAAAAGTTGGATTCCAATAACGTGTCACTTGTACTTAACGTATTTCTAAACATGAGCTCCTGAAAAATTATGTCAATCATCGATCGGGTGAGTGAGTTATTTACCCACCCAACGATCAAACTAACCGGTATCAAATGTTGATATCTAAGTTAGGGCATATGATTAGGAGGAAAATAGGAGGAAAATAATGTGATACACCGAGAGTCGACATCAGAGTTGAAACACCTCGTCAAGGTTTACAAGGTTTAAACCGGTCCCACAGCTCTCAGGTGTGTATGTCGGATGGGAGCCTCTGCCAGAGGGATGCCTCTATTATACTCGGCGGCAAATTGGCTTTAAACCCATAGGATCGCGAAATTGTCAAGACATTGACCAATCAGCGAACGAGTTTGCAGTCAACTCGCACACTGATTGGCCAACTTCATATGGACCTATGGGTAATCTACTACGCCGACGACATTAGGGATGAATGCCCTCCATAATGCCGTGCAAAGGACTGATACCAATCTCTCTAATTAAGAGTTCAATTATCTAATTCTACTGTACCTGTCGCACAGCACCAGCATATTTCGTCACTGCACCCTTCCAGGTTAGGCTCGGGCCCATTATACCGGTTCCCAGGGTGTCTCTCACACATTTTCTTCTCACTCGCTCCATTCAGCTCTCTCCAGGCCTTGTCTTCTGACGTGTACTTGTAGCATTTATACCCACTCAGCCCTGTCAGTGGAAATTTCATGTCAAACATACAGAATACTTGAAATAAGATGTCATCAGGCCCCAATCTTCTGGCCTTCAATTCAACTGCCAACAATTAAACTGGTCTCTTTTGACCGGCCCTCTGGACCAAAATTGATTCGTGTAGTTGTTGAGCTGTCGGACACTACTTGAAAAAGTGAATGGGATGGGTTTTGAATTTCACTTTTGGCGAACATATTATGAAATACCTGTTCCCACAAAGAGAATTAGTAAGTAGAGTTGTATTACGAATATCTGCATCCTATTTCCTGGCCTTTGCTGGTAACCATACAATCTTCAGTACTTCATGATTAAAACAGAACTCAAGTTTATATTGCATAGGATGCAATAACCAACGCCGTTTTGTGAAAAAAAGGTAACAAAGCAATGAAAACTTGCACATTAAATCAAAGTAACGCAGAGTTGCAATTTAGAAGAGCGTAAATCCGGGAACTTCCTTTTAATCGCTTGCTTAAGACAATTGCTCCCTGAATTCTCTAAAGAGATTGTAACACTCATTCATATTCATGGGCATATGGCAACTCATACATGCACATTATAAAGAGCAAAAATTAGAGAAACTTGCTTTTTAATACTGGGATATTCAACAGCTTGCTTTAGACAATCCCACCCCTCCCCCCTGAATTCTCTAAGGAGATTGGTATTCGAGCTATTCTCTCTGCCAACCTTCTCTGCTTTGTAATACCTACTCATTCATAATTATTCTGGTAATAATGGACCTATGGCAATTCATATAGGTCCTTAATAATGGGGCGTAAATTAGGGAAACTTGCTTTTACCACTCGGATATTTAACAGCTTGCTTTAGACAATGCCCCAGGAAATTATCTCTGTAGTCAATGCGGATTGGTAAATTTCAGCTGCAATTATCTCCAATTGTATCGACTGTGGGACTCCTATACTAGCTTGAGGAGACTCAGCACACACCACCAAGTTAGACAACATTTACAGGGGGTACCAGTAGCAGTAAGCACCTCCAGCACATAACACAGAGACTATACGGACTGAATATGAAACTTAACGTTGATTACTGATTAACGTTTATAAAATAGATAGACACGCGCCTATCGGCGTTAGCCCGAGGGATGTATCCGGTTTTGGCCCGAGCCCGTAGGGCGAGGGTCTAAACCAATATGGACCCGATCAGGCAAGTGTCTATATATATTATAGACCCGCATGAAAACGTCAGAGGGTTCTATTATTAAAAGTTGGATTCCAATAATGGGCCACTTGTACTTCAGGTATTTATCAACATGAGCACCTGAAAAAATGATGTCAATCATCGATCAGGTGAGTGAGTTATTTACCCAACCAACGTTCAAGCTAACCGGTATCAAACAGGAATTAAACAGGAATTAAACAGGAATTAAACATAACTAGTCCAGAGAAGCACTAACACTTCTGTTTGGACGAAATATACATGAATGATCAAATGTTGATATCTAAGTTAGGGCATCTGATTAGGAGGAAAATATGTGATATACAGAGAGTTGACATCAGAGTTGAAACCGGTCCCACAGCTCTCAGGTGTGTATGTCGGATGGGAGCCTCTGCCAGAGCCTCTATTATACTCGGCGGCATATTAGCTTTAAACCCATAGGATTGACCAATCAGCGATCGAGTTTGCAGTCAACTCGCGCACTGATTGGCCAATTTCATATGGACCTGTGGGTAAACTACTACGCCGACGACATAAGGGATGACTGCCCGCCGGGAGACTGCATTGGACTCATTACCAAATCCAATCTCTCTATTCAAGAGTTCAATTATCTATTTCTACTGTACCTATCTCACAGCACACGCACATGCCACACCCTTCCAGGGTATCATAGGCCCCCTTATACCGGTTCCCAGGGTTTCTTTCACACATTTCCTGGTTACTCGCTCCGTTCAGCTCTTTCCAGTCCCAGTCTTCTGACGTCCACTTGTGGCATTTATACCCACTCATCCCTGTCAGGGGGGTATTGTTAGTAACCGAAGATATTATCAGATGAATCGAGATGCTGCGCTCTGTGGAGTTGGTGTTATTCCTTAAAAGGGCATCACGTGGGTTGCGGGAGTTAGCCGGACCTCTGGACCAAAATTGGTTCGTGTAGTTGTTGAGCTGTCGGACACTATATGAGAAGGTTGATGGGATGGGTTTTGACTTTTGGCGAACATATTATGAAATACCTGTTCCCACATAGAGAATCAGTAAGCAGAGTTGTATTACGAATATATGCATCCTTTTTCCTGGCCTTTGCTGGTAACCATAAAATCTTCAGTCCTTCAAGTTTATAAAACACAGGATGTAATAACCAACGCGGTTCTGTAAAAAAAGGTAACAAACCAAGTAAATATGCAACTTAAATCAAAGTGTCGCAGAGTTGCAATTTGAGAATTTAAAGGAGCTTCAATCCGAGAAATTTGCTTTTAATCGCTCGGATATTTGACATAGCCAAGGGTCTATGGCAATACATATATGCGCATTATAATATCAAAGCAACACCGATATAATGCAATTTGAAGATGCATAAATTAGAAAAACTTCCTTTTAATTGCTTAAGAAAATCCCCCTAAATTCTCTAAAGAGATTGGTATCAGAGCCATTCTCTCGGCTAACCTTTTGATGATATTCCAAGTTCTCTGCTTTGTATCACTCATTCATAATTATCTTGGTTATATTATTGACCTACGGCAATTCAGATAGCATAAATTATAGAAACTTGCTTTTAATCGTTTGGATATTTAACAGCTTTAGACAGTGCCCCTCCTGAATTCTCTAAAGAGATTGGTATCAGAGCCATTCTCTCGGCCAACCCTTTGATGAAATCCAAGTTCTCTGCACTCATTCATAATTATCTTGGTTATAATGGACCTGCGGCAATTTAGATAGCTCCTAAATGGCGCATAAATTGGAGAAACTTGCTTTTAATCACTCGGATATTCAACAGCTTGCTTTAGAAAATACCCCCAAAAACCCTTATTTCTCTAGAGAGATTGGTATCAGAGCCATTCTCTCGGCCAACCCTTTGATGAAATTCAAGTTCTCTGCTTTATAACACTCATTCATAATTATCTTGGTTATTTAATTGTCCTACGGCAATTCAGATAGCTCCTTTAACTCTTAAGGGAGCATAAATTAGAGAAACTTGCTTTAAATCAGCTCGGATATTCAACAGCTTGCTTTAGACAATCCCCCCGCTGAATTAGAGATTGTAGTAATATGGAAATTTATGACTATCCCTCACCAAACTATTGAAGGGGTGTGTGGGTGTGTTTCTCTAGTATTTGCCTTTAGGCAAATACTAGGCAAATACTAGACAAATACTAGGCAAATACTAGGCAAATACTAGGCAAATACTAGGCAAACACTGAGCGGGGAAAATGAACTGAAAAGTTAAAAATCAAAACGAAAATGTAGAGCTTTCAATTCTACTGTTGCTATCAATTCTGCAAAAATTGAGTGACTTTTCTTGAGTGGATTTTTTTAGTGGTTCCAAAGGCTGTGTTACAATTAGTATTTTAACTGGTAGCACCTAGCACCTGAATCGCTTGCGAAGCTTGAAAAATGCATGATAGGTATTAGAAGAAGGCAAAGAAAATGCACTTTGTCCTCAACAATAATTCAACGTGGAGACATTAACAAAATCTCAACACCACACTGATCTCAACACACAGTCTAACCACCAGAGATCTCACCACAGAGATCTCACCACACAGTCTCACCACACAGTCTCACCACTACAGATCTCACTGGCACAGAACTGCAGGTGGCAGGAAGAGAAACTACTAGAAACCTGGAAAATCATAGACAATATGCAAGGAATATGCCAGCGCTCACTGCGGAGCATCTGCAACATCACGTTAGTTGTTATAGTAATTACTTTTATAATTATTATAGTTATTACTTATAGTTTATATTACTTTATAAGTAGGAATAGAATAATAATGATAATATTTTTATCTATCTAGAAGATTAAAAGATTAAAGAAGATTAAAGAAGAGTAACCAGTGGAAAAAAGAGTATCCAGAAACAGTTACCGTACTACCGGACTACCCCAGAGACAACCTACCAAAACCGGTAAGAAGAGTTCACCCCTATGGGAGACAGGAGTTCGGAACAGAGATAATTCATGAGGGTTTCCGACGACCTGTGAGCCGATTTGCCCCTGGAAATTTTGTTTGCAGTCAATGCGGGTTGGTTAATTTCAGGACTCTTATTAACCTGTGGAGACTCAACACACACCAAGTTACACAAATATCAAGCATACAGGAGATACCAGTTGCTGCAACTCATCTAATACGAGCACCTCTAGCACCTCGAACAGTGATGAGTGAATAGATGGATTGTATAGAGCCAACTAATTGTTAATTCTATTTTTAGAACTGATTAGTTTATGAATGAGCTTTTACAAAATAATTCCGTAGCAAAATGCTCAAGAAAGGAACCAAAAGGGGAATCAATACAGGATGTTTGTGGGGAACAAACGTCTGAAAAAATTCATGCAAATCTTGACATTATTTCATAGAAAGTATTTTAATTTTGTTAGATTATCAATGATTGAAGTCCGGATGAAAATCAGGCACCTTGTAACAATATCGCAGTTTAACAACCTAAACACTGGTTATCATTCGAGTGTATCTAATTCTTTTAGTTGTGTACTAAAACAATATACAATGACTAAAACTGGGAAATAAATTAATGAGTTTCATTCTTTACTGGTTAGAAGAAGAATGGTTAGAAGAAGAATGTGCCCCATTGCACACGCTAAGCGCACCAGACACACACCACCATGTCACGAGGAAGCTCACCGCTTCCTCCCACCAATGTACAAGAAGCACCACAGCTCCCTGTACCGGCCACCCAGGACGCCCCACTGCAGCCTGAGGCCAGCGAGATGCCATCCCCATCCCCCCTCTAATTATTACACATCGCAACAGGTGTTTTCCATCATCCAACGCGAGTGCGCCCTCCCACTAAACCCCAATTGGAGGGAGTATTACCTATAACGCGTTTTCTTCCGCGGCCAACAGGCTTCGGCCGGAAGGAGACGCATGCAACTCCTCGAGGCGATAATTCTCATGCTGTTCAGAGGTGCCAACGTAAATGAGTTGCTGGACGTCCTAGACCTGGTTATGACGGCTGCAGAGGTAGAGTTCCGTGAATTCAGAAATCAGAAGCACAGTCGTTTTAAATCAAATCATAAAAGAACTAAGGAGGAATAACTGAGGTGTATAAAAATTTAAATTTAAAATATTCATAACAATTGATTGAGCTAATGAAGTGGGGTTGACATACCGCGTCACCTCATGTGACTCATTGGTAAAACAAGAATCCCAATACAATGAAATAACTCATATTCGGCATTTTGCCGAAATGATGAAAAGTCAGAGGGGCTGATCTCTAAAAGGAAAAAACCCTCAGAGCTATGAGCTAGAAGCAGAACCTACAGAATGGGTTAATTTGAGGGAAACAATTGACAATCTTCCCATCTTTTCTTCCAAATTCTCCTTTTCATTTAAATACATATTTATTTAACATTTTTCGGGAAATTGCAATATCAGGTAATGTAAATATTGTGATTTATATGGAAAGTATCAATGTAAGTGAATTGAATTTTGAATATTGGAATTCTTTCCAATCGTCAGATCTTGTTTACATTGTTTTGTGTCGCTCCTGCTGCTGTGCCTACAGCCGGCACTGTTGGTGTCACTTCAGTTATTTGTGATCTCTGCTAGAACAAGATCAATTTGAAACTGATGAGATGTCATGTGGCACACCACATTCAGTCACAACAAATGTGGGACGATCAAAACAACTACGCACGCAGAACATCCCAATTAATTTCCAGTCAATTGCCCTTATAGGCAATTAAAGTGTATCTTCTAATATTTATACTTGAAAACGTTTACATTACTAACCATGATAATTACAATATTTATTGTACGTAGATATGGTTCACACCAAAAAGACTTTCACTTAACACAATTACACATTCACACAATGTAACATGCCGAATTACCCGATTGTGGGAGGAAAATGAGCCTGGATTGTCACACATAAATGGGAAGAAACACTGCAAAACTGAACATGCAAACGGAAACATAGTAAATAGTCGTGATAATATAGCCAATGAGGAAAGAGAAGAGAACATGCAGATGCTCACTCCGAAGCATCTGCGACATGGGGTGCCAGAAGATTCAAGAAGGCTTACTACATGGCTTACTACGTGCTACTCCATTTTGGTGATGCGACTTTTTACCCCCCGACTTTTTTGTGAAGTCCAAGAGAGGAAAACTCAAGCTTGTCCACGCTGGTTACACCTACACCCTGCACAAGAAGAGAGTTAGTCCGGCCACATCCTCTGGAGGTGCGACCTCAACAACGCAGCTGCCAGATCTAAAGGGACCTCCTGCAACGCCACTGCCCTCTCCACTGGAGACAGCTCCACCTCCACCCTGGAATCCAGCCGCCCCCACTCCCACCCTCCTGACACCAGCTACGCCACCTCCCTCTCAGTCAGATCCTCCATCAAAGAAGACGCCGTTTCGAAGACAGACAGCCCTCACGACATACTCGGACAAAAGAGCGGGTTTACGGTTCCTTGTGTTTATGCCTTGTTGCCTGATAAACGCAAGGAGACGTACATCCGTAATTATATGTAATTTGTTTGATTTGAATAGCATTATACATTATATTATACATTATTGATCTATGGTTGAACTTTACAAAACACTTTCCATTTCTATACCTATGGAGCTATGGGGATAAAAAGACGGGGGGTAAAAAGTCGCACATGATACTTAGGGTGGTAAAAAGTCGGGGGATAAAAAGTCGGGGGGTAAAAAGTCGCATACTCTCCATTTTGGGTAGAACCTTAAAAAATTGAAAGTTAAGGACTTATTAAGAGACCTACCTTGAGCCGATTCTACATTGTTCTCTAATCAAAGAGGTAGTAAATAAGTGGGGAGTTGGGAACTGGGTAGAAATTCAAGAGATCCATCTCTGGAGCTTCAGCACCGAAACTATTCCCAATCAAACAAGATGTACTAGAGGACAATCTCAAGAACAAAGTCCTGAGTTTTTATGTGAGTAGTTTGAACTTATTATAACTGTAACTGAACTTACAACTGTAACTGTGTAGTGTGTGCAGCATTATAGACTTATAGAGTTATAGGTTCAATTTGTTGTCAAGGAAATGGACTGAGACAAGGATGTATTGACTCCCTGCATCATCAATATGTCAGCAGCTCAATCAGTGGCCATAAATAAATCAAATTGATTAAGTGTCAGAACTTATCAATATGAACAATCACCGTCATAAATTCATAAGTTAAGTAGTATAAAATTATTATGATAATATTGTCATCTATCTATAGAATACCTAGCACAAAGAATCAAGTCCTCTGATCGAAGGCAAAGAAACAAAACCTTGCTTTTCATTTAAATATCTATCTATATTAAAGATTTCATTTTCAGGGGATTGTCACATAAACTAAACATTTTAATTTTTATGGAAAGCCCGGTTGGAATATCCTGCAATCCTGGCAATCCTAACTGGGCAACATTATTAATTATTTGATATTTTGATAAAGCAACCATAAAATTTCAGAATTTAACAACTTAAAATGAGGTGCGAAATAGAAATTTATACTTTATAGTTACACTCAGTTTTTTTTTATAAGAAACTGTCTATAAGAAACTTAGCCTAGAATTTCCGAAAATTTAAGAAACTTAGCCTAGAATTTCGGAAAAATTAAACTTCACTGATTTACAATTGAAATTAAGAAACTGTACTAGGATTTTGAAATTTGTATAAAATCCTATTGCAACTGAAATTCTTTTAACATGATACGTCCTGACTTCTGGGGCTGCGCCCCCAGACCCCCATTTTTGATTGTGAACATTCCGAAACTATCCCAGGTACTTCTATTGAACTCTATTACAGTATTACACTGGATATGTGATAATTGATCATAATATAGAATAGAAATTTAGAAAATGAACCTTTCATGATTTTTCGGTTTAAAGTAACATGCCAGATACTAAAGCACAAAACAGAAATTTAGAAATTGTTGTTGCGACAGGACACTATTACAGTTCCATATCTATTTCCAAAAGTTCCAAGCATTATAGGATTTAAAATTATCTAAATTTCAAAATTTCAAACTTTTTGGAAGAACATTTGAGTGAAGATCCCTGAACATTATTGTATACAGCTGCACAAATCTTTAAAGATAGGTACATGCTTAAAAGTGTATAATTGCTGAAAATATCAGAGGTTCGATTCTAATCCTCAACTACAGACTACACAGTAGGTTCCTATGTTGAAATTTCGTAGACATTTTTCGTACTAAATATTATAATCTGAAACTACAGTACAGAATTGCTGTAGTTTGGACCGTGCATAATATCTCAGGGTTAGAAAGGCAACATAATATGAACCGTCCATAAATAACATGTAACTATGCAAGGTCATTTCATATGTATTTATGTAATGTCATATGTATGTCGGTATGTAGAATTAAGTAAATTAAAGAACTTTTGAGCTCAAAATCAGTGAAAAATAAGAAACTTGTAGCCTAGGATTTCAATACTGCGGTTCTTATACTCTTATAAAAAACTGAGTGTAATGCTGAGTGAAACGTGCAATAATTATTGTTCGCTTCTCGTTTATCACTATCAGTATGCAATGCATAAAATCCCCATTTTATTCTTTGCCCCAGTCAGAATTTAGAAACACTGAATAATGTACCTACTATGTTGGTGTCATTCATATTAGATATTATGATATTATACCTTGCCGCCTTAATAGTACTACAGCTGAAGGGATATGCGTAGTCTATCTACTTCCTCATAATATCCAGCACCTGTCCTGTATTCGATGCTTTAGCGCAACCAGAGCAGCAAACTTGTCACATTTTCCGGAGGATTGCAATGGCTCCAACACAATCCTAAGAGCGCTCTCTCGCAATCCTGGTTGCAATCCTGGTTGCAGCTGATCGATTAATGAGGTAGGCTGTGACGAAACACTGCTGCCAGAGCAGCAACTTGCAAGCTCTCTAGCGGTGGTTGCACTTCCAGCCAGCATGATCCCAGTCTGTTCAATTTAGTTTCAAAGTGGGCCACTTTTTTTTTTTTTTTTTTTTCACTCAGAGTGTGGCGAATGATCACTGAGCTCCTTGTTAGGGCGCTCTCACATCCTGTCACATTCATCATCGTGTACATGGACTTAAACAGTGACATTTTCCCTTGTCTAATGCCTCAGCCTTCATCCCACAAAATCTGAAATACCTGAAATAAAGTAAATATGAAAAAAATAAATAAAAAGAAATTAAAATAAATTAAAATAAACTAAATTTTCTTTTCTTTTTTTATTTTTTTTACGTTCTTTAACTTTATTTTTCTTTTTTTGTGTTTTCATACATTTTCGATTTTTTTTGGTTTGGCAATTTCATATAACACCTCATCAGCAGACAGCTCCTCACCACGTCAGATTTCACCACACAACAGCACAAGATCTGAAGGTGTCAGAAACGAAGAATAAATTCAGGAGGAAGAGAGCAGGAACGAGATAACCGAGAGAGATGAAGAGTATCTAGATCACGGAGTCAGCTTCTCCAGTAGAATAACGCGGATATTTGATCTATCGCCGTTTAACGCGAATTTCAGTATATCTCGTATATTCTGTCAATCTAGAGACTTAGAGTTTTGAAAGTTCTTACTTATGCTCCATTTAGCAGATGGATTTAGATAATTAATGGTTCAGGTCGATGTGGTTATAGCATGAAGAATATCTTATTTCTATCATCATAATAGGCGTCTATATTTATTCTTAATGAATTTTTGCAGCTTATCTAGAATAGCTGTGTGTAGTGGGCATATTAGGAATATATATTTCTAGAGTTTCTAAGGAGGTATGGCAGACTGCACTGACCATTATCCGTTGCAATTTTCATTTTGTATCTCATATATTTACAGGTTGATATCCGCATAAGTAACTTATATTGAAATTGGATGGTTTATAGTTGTTGACAATGCTATTATTGAAGGGTATTATCTAGCACTACTGTCAGTCTATATAATCTTTGACAAGGTGCGGCAGTCCATGCTGCTTTGAGTGCAGGCAGATCGTCTGAACGAGGGATGTGACATGCATTTGACCATGGATTTTACCTCCATTAACCGATTTACATACATTTTTATTAGCGTCCTTGAAAAATTGCAGGCTATCCTTCTTACTCGCTAGAAGTGGGCCACTTCTAGCGAGTAAACAATTTGATTAAAATGATTATTATATATAGCCTCTCGTACCAATATCAGCTACCGCCTACCTGCACTAGAGCTCTAGCATCTAGAGCACTAAATCATAGAGTTGACATACTGAATCTCCTTGTATGTATCAATTTTGTTTGTTTTAGACTTTTAGATAAATTATTAATGAGACTCGACTAATTTTACAATTTCATTGAATTTCTGTACATGATTGACAATTCAGACATTTTTTTAAAAATACGAGTCCAAATTTCGGATATTTTTCCCCTCAGATGAAAGAAAAAAGGGCCCAAAAAACAAAAATTAAAACTAGCTTATAATAACATCAAATTCAAATACTTGAGTACTGCGTTGTCATCAATTGTCAAACGCAGGATTTTATTAAAATTTAAGTATCTAACAACATTTGAGTGTTATCATCTCTGGAATACATTCAGTAGTAGACCAGTCTCTTATCGAGCTTGATTTGATTAACTGGAAGTCTGTTTTACATCAATTCTTATTACACCAATAGGGTTGGATTGATTCGAATTTAGTACTCTTGAATTTCAGTTGACGCTGAAGCGCATGAATAAGTTGAAGAAAAGAGAAGACAAGGTGGAGAGAAAACGAAAAGCCAAAGAACAAAAACAGGTACTTGATGAAAGGATATCTGTTGAAATGTGTATTGCTCACAATTGACAATAGTGATTTTCACACTCTTTTAAAATGATGCCACAATTGTTTATGATTTTTCGCATAATTTTCAAGTGGTACCTTATTTTTTTCGTAATCTTGGCTCTCTTTTGCAAATAATACCACTTTGTGTACAATCCTGTACAAAATTTATACAAACCAATACACCCGCATTGTATATGGTTTTCCCCATTTTTACACCTCTATTTCAGCTGGAGAAGAATAAGAAGCTGTTGGCTAGCTGGGACCCTAAACGTGACCTTGCCAGTACCAAGTCCCTAAAAGTGCAGCAGGCTGCAAACTCTGCTGACTTCTACAAGGAAGAAGATAGCTGTTACTTCGGCCGGTCACTGGACGAGATAGCTCCCTGGGGAGGTTAGTGGGATGCATAGAGTTGTAAAACTGTTCATAAAATTGGGATGAAAATATGAGCTTTTGATTAACTTTTTCGTTATTCACGTAAGGTCATCAAAGGACATGATATTATCAAGTTTCATGGAAATCGAACCATCGGAAATTTCAGGCGACACCTCAGGAAGTGGATAAAACTGGCATTTAAATAGTCGTTCAAAATCCTTTGCATCTCTACTAGAATTTTAAACCGCAAATTACACATTTCCACTAGGTGTGCCGTACTACGTGTCCCTGTGTGTGGAATACTTGGAATGTCACGACATGACGATAGAAGGGCTGTATCGGAAGGAGGGCAACAAGTTGCAGATCAAGCAGTTGGAGACCACCTTCGAGACCGGTTAGGACATGGAAAATGATGTTTTGAAATTGGAGTGGCATTGCCAGTGTACGGATCTGTTTTTAAGATGCATTAGTTAAAGTTATATTTAATCTTGATATGAAGTCATCAAATTCAATCAATTTCCACTCTATTCACGTCTTGGTTAACACATCCCTACCGTTTAGCGTTCAGTGGCCCTGGTGAGAGTTTATCCAAGTTCAACCTGGTAGAACTAGATGTTAGTGTTCATGTGGTCGCTAGTTCAGTGAAGAAGTTCTTCAAGAGACTGCCCACCCCTCTCATCCCCCATGAATTCCATGATCTTCTCCTCGCTGCTGTTGGTATGTCAGACTTTATATACTGGTGTCCGTGATTTCATCATCGCGTTCCCCTGTTGTTATGATTACAATTTTCACTCTGTTTTGCGCTAAAAGTACTAGCTGACAAAGGTCTCGGATGTGTCGCGTAAAAAGGCAGCGCGCATTTGCGTCACGCGCGTTCGCGTCTCTCACCCTTGTAGAAATTAGGGGACTAAGTTTGACCCCATTCGGTGTGTTGCTTGATTGAATTAAATCATTGGCCATCGGAGGCTAGATATATATTTGTGTAGACTGAGTCGGTGTACACTAAATTAGATTAACTCCTACTGTAAGTAATTGGTACACATAATACCAACTCGTATAATAACCACTGCTAGGCCGCGTAGGCAATTCATTTCACCACTCATTTGGAAAATGAGGCGCTGCCCATATTTGGTCATGTTTTATCCAGTGCTCCATGCCATGTATACATTGTATAGTCATGTATAGCCGTGGATATGTGGACATTTTGTGAGTTATATGTGGATATATGACAAGATATAATGCTAATATTTCCCTCTCGTACTCGTGAAGAAATGGCGTCATTTTACACTTCCACTCTAATACTGATACAGATCCAAACCCAGAGATCAACTCGCTCCAAAGTGTAGAGACTGAAGATCATGTGACCCGAAGTAAAACCAAAGTCCTGGAGATCATCAACCAGTTTGATAGACAGAGCAAGTTGACTGTGGCCTACATCATACGGCACTTGTCAAGAATTGTATGTATTAATCTAAAAATCGCAGTACGTCCATGATATCTGGACCGATCCAGATATCATTGATATCGTTGGTTCGATCTGTCTACTCCTAGGATATTTATGGATGTTTTTCAGTGTGTGTATAATGCGAACAGCTAATTTGGATGTGCTTGCCTTTCAATATTGCGTTTTTGTCTACTAGCATCAACAATGACGTCGTTTATGTTTCTTTTCTATGACTTCCGTCTGTGGTTATCGTCCAGTAAAGTTTCACTTCCATCTGTGCATCTGCATATTGTCTAATAACATTTCACACTTCTTTGTTTAAACTTAACTAACATCTGGTTACGTCTCACTTCATCATTCCTAAACCATTGTGTTCTCTTTTCATACGCTCTGTTAATTTCTCTTAAATTTCCTCAGAATTGCGGAGTTAAAAGATCAGAACAAGATGAGTTCAACCAACCTGGCCATCATCTTCTGGCCGACGTTACTACAACCAGCTCAAGACGTAAGACATAACCTGCACATATTTTCTGACATTCAATAGTTTGTGGCATGAGTTCCATTCTCAAGGGATGGAAGCTTAAACGATTTAACTGATACGAGAGAGTTGTAATCAGAAGCTTTCGCAAATCTTGTGATTATTGGAAATGGAGGTTCTTAGAAACGCGTCAATTGTGCAAAGTAAGACTTGCAAACCCCGTTTCAAGTTCTGATGCCGCCAATCGTACAAAGACATGACCCCCTCAACCTCAGGTTCTGATGCGGAACGAAGACCGTACGAAGTTCAGCACGATGGTCGAGTTCCTGATCGACAACTCCGACTCTCTCTTCGGCCCCGAGCTTCCGAGCTGTCCGCCACCCGATGACGAAGACATCTACGATATGGTCTTCCATCCTGAGTTATCGGTAAATTGCATAATTTTCGAGCCTGGCAATTTCTATTTCTAACAGGATTTGATGAAGGGTGACCCTGTTTGATTTCTGCTCACCGCATTTGCTGTTATTTCAGAAACAGAAGACCCAAGAAGAGTACGAGTATATCAAGCGTCCTAAGACGTACTTCAATCAAGCTCTTCGTATTGGACATGTGCCAAGTCTCGTGAAACAGTGCACTAACTTCATCCAAAATGCTAATTCTGCCTTACTTTCACCCAAATAAATTCGAACATAATGGAAGTTTTCTGCTCCCCACCTATGAAACCCCCACTCTCCAGCTAAAATCCCGACTCTAAAATCCCGACTCTCTTCAGCATAAAACCCCCACTCTCCCCTTCTAAAATCCCCCTCTCCCCTTTCTAAAATCTTCCTCCCCAGCTAAGATCTCCACGAACCTGTACGTGCAAAACGCGCGGGAGGACCTGGTAGATAACTTTGTGAAGGCATACGAAGCGGCGTACACAATAGACGAGCACCGGTCTCTGAACATCCAGCGGGTGCTGAAGAACCTGACCCTGACCCGGTCCCTGACGGATGATAGCATCAGTGCGAGTACAAACACTGACGATAACTCCATCATATCTTCCATGTCAGGTGGGTGTTGTTACTTGTGTTTTGTTGCCGTTTTGTAATTGCCAACGTGATTATAGAATTCATTTTGTTCAAAGATCTCAGACTATTCCTGT
Source organism: Beroe forskalii (assembly GCA_011033025.1). NCBI lineage: Eukaryota > Metazoa > Ctenophora > Nuda > Beroida > Beroidae > Beroe > Beroe forskalii. Next base: position 66,623 of record WFMF01000208.1, read on the forward strand.
CATAATTTTAATTTAGTATCATCTAACCTTATCTAAATTTCATTCATAACACGAGTATTGAAAGTTATACTCTGATAAAAGGACGGAAAGGAAAGTAACACTTCTTCCCAATATGTCAGGAGACCTGTCCATGTCGGACAGTAAGTTCGAGGAAACCACCATGGACAGCATGATCCTGGCAACCGTCCTCAAGAAATACCTGTCCAGTCTCATTGTACCCGTCATACCAGCAGAGCACCACACTGCATTCCTCGAGATGGAACCAGGTACACACTCGCAGGATGTTGAAATAACCGTCTTCTTTTCTCGGCCTGCATATCAGACTTGGCGTCGATGGGCCCCTCGCTGGCCCATATGGCCTATGTCTTAAGCTTCAATTCAATGACTCTATTTTCTGTCAAGTGGCCAAATTTTTGAAAATATTGCTTCCTTATATTGAAAATCAACTTCATTTGTGATGATATTGATAAAATTTCAGATGAGACCACCATTGCAACCAAAATCAAAGATTGCTTTGAGGCTCTGAAACAGAGCCACAAGATTCTGTTGAGCTACCTAATCGAGCATCTAAAGGAGTAAGTATATTCTGTCCGGTCACTATATTGAAATACGATAACTTTTCATGTCACCATTTGACATGAGTTCAAATCAACGAGTGTCTGTTCATTTAAAATATTTTCACCTTTAATCAGGATGAAAGAAAAGGGCGTGGTTCAAATCGAGGAAGTCTTTGCGCCCATCATCTTCTTCGGCAACACGATAGAGACGCAGAACGAGATCTCTGACCTGCTGGCTGACCCCCTGTCCCCCGTACCCCTCACCTACTCCCCCAACATGTTGAGGCAGCAGGGTCTCGTTAGACTGCTCATGGATAATGTGCACGTGTTCGCGCTGAAGGACGGAGCCGCGCTCTACGCGCCCCTCTACGAGACAATGGACCAGGTGAGGAGAGCTTGCAGAGATCAGATGTGGGTCAAATGACGACCATAATTAAATGATCTTCTAGAGCTTTCATTACAACCGTATCTACCTCGTATCAGTAAACGAGTTACTGATTTTGTACACCCCCTCCCCTCAGTAACCCCCCCCCCGCAGTACCAACTATCAGTAACCCCCTCCTCCCCTCAGTACCAACTATCAGTAACCCCCCCCCCCCTCAGTACCAACTATCAGTAACCCCCCCTCCCCCTCAGGAGCGCGAGATGTCGGCCCCCGCCGCTGCCGCGCACACCTACAGCAGCGCGGCGCTCTACACTCTGCCCGCACTACCGGAGGAGACACGCGTCTACGACACGCCCTCCGACATCACCCACTACTCCGACCACATCTACTCCGCCATCGCGAACACTTACGAGCGGGACCCCGGGCCCCGCGCAGCCCGTCCCCCCTCCCTGCTCTCCCCGGAACCCCCCGCTCAGATCTACGAGCGGGTGGCGGACGGAGGGGGCTCGCACCCCATCCTCAATCCCCGGAGGGGGTCGCACCCCATCCTCAACACCGGAGGGGGGTCGCACCCCATCCTCAACCCCTTCTCAGACCCGCAGTACGTGGACGCCGACGAGCTGTCCGAGTTGTACGAGGACGACTTGGCGGGAAACACGTACGTTGAGGGCGTCCCGCTGCCCGTCCTGCGTCCGGCTACCATGCTACCGCCCGCCGATATCATCCCCAATAGATAACAGTGGCGGACGCAGCCCGCGCAGAGGTGGTTTATCAGCCCAGGATGTGAAATGTGAATGTATTGTACATGGTATACATTGTACATGGTGTACATTGTACATGGTATGCAGTATACATGGTATACATTGTACATGGTTTGTAGTGTACAATGTACACTTCCCTCTCTGCCGTCTGTACAGGATCAATACTATTTTATACGAGATGTACATTGTTTAGTGTTTCATACATGTAGTGGCAGAAGAGATGGGGTAGAAGAGGAGAAAGATAAGATGCATGATAAGAAAAAGAAGACGAAAATTATACAGACTATAAAAATCCGAAGATATGTTCACCGTTTTGTGTCAATGTTCAGTGGGCTCCTGAAGACGATATCACATTTTCATACGAACAATCTTATTGAAGAGAAACAGTGAAATCTGCTATGGATCCATACGTCATAGTGACGTGATCACGTGATCATATATATTGGCAACAAAGTGGCCGCCTTCAGTCGAGTGAACTCAAGCATTCTCCACATATGTCATGACGTTAATTGTAAACATTATGGCGTATACATTGTTATTGCATGGTGATAGATAATACGTAATTGGGCTTAAACAACGTTAATTTACCAATATTTTTGTTTTTAATTAGGAATTAAAACATTTTTATAGTTTTGAGGTTGTGCTATATATATACGAGTAGATCAAAATATATGTATAAATCACTCCATTCCATACTATCATTTATCGACATATATAATTTTAAATGGTTTCTTTTTACGAAAATTGAATAATGTTGTAGCATGATATTTTTATGAGTTATGTTTACGGTATGATTGATAAGTGCTCCCGCAGCAAAGCAAAGGTTTATTTAGATTTGATGATGCAAAATTTATTGAATTCTGTTTAATTATGTTAACGAATCTGTGCACTGGCACTGTGGTAAGGGTCCTGCGTGAAACAAAACCATATAATCCCAAAATCCCATGGTGACTGAAGCTCCTTAAAACCCACCTGGAAACTCACTGAAAATTCCTGTCATGGATATTTGACAAAGAAAATAGATAAACTTTTTTTGTATGACACGTGTTGTAAATTTGAACGAATATGAAATTTCGGGTGGACGACAATCGACATCTCATCTCACGACATTTCATCTCAGGACACTTCATCTCCCTGTCCTGACCCTAACCGTAACCCAAACCCTGATCCGGACCCTAATATTCGACAAAGAAAATATTTAAATAAGGTTTGAGATGAACGAATGAAATGTCCGTTCCCCGAAATTTCAGCAGTGCTAAAAAACGTTTCGACTGACACGATTTTTCTATGGACTGTTTCCAAGGCATGGATATACACTTACAGTTGTTTTCGCATATTATGTTAAGAGCGCGGCACAATATGAGTGCGGCAGCGCGCGCCTGTAACACTGAAAAGGGCATTTGTTACTGGGGCAGTTCGAACTGTACTTTGCGCGTCTTTTGTGTGTGCAGCTTTTCTTTGCGCGGCGTATTGATAACATGTCTGTACGCCGCGCAGACTTAAGCCGCGCGCACACACGAAAAACGTGAAAATCCAAGTTTGAACTGTCACCGATAGTTTATACGAATGCGCTGCTTAGTGCGGGAATGACGCGCACTGCCGCACCTAAATTCTGCTGCAAGTTGAAAATATGTTAAAAACTTCACGGTCTAATAATATGAAGGGTGGTAGTTCCAACTTGATGCTTTAAGTTTAATTGTTTTAGGAATGCCAGTCGACGGTAGGCGCGTTTTCTGATATTTTGATGAATATTTTCGTTCATGGAATTATGGAGATTCAAAGAAACGCACAAGCCTTCTGAGCATACCTTCGCACATTCATACTATCCTGTTGAAACTGTATCCGCGCAAAACATACTATTCTTACCTTGTTTTATCGGACGCTAAAAGTATTAATGTCCGGCTTTAATAATTTACTATTTAATCAAACATGATACGGGTTGTTTTTAGCAAAAGGATAACATTTTGGTGTGGTATTGTTATAGTTTATTGCTCACTTCAAATATTCGTTATCATAATTATTATATATATCGTAGCATAAGAATACTGAGAAAAACTATGTTAAATTATTGTTATAAGTCAGCTCAGGGTCATGGATTGTTATTAACTAAGCGAATCCATAAAATGTCTGATATAATACTTTCCTTAGGAATATATTCCAACCCTTCACTCATACAGAATATTTAGTATATCTACATTATAACAGAATAACATTATGATGATGCTCAATTTTTAAGTAGTAATAACACATTACAATTCCAAGCATATAAAATATTTTCTTTTTACGCCTGTGATACAGTTCGCTATATATAATACACCATATATATAAATCTATTCGATGTTCTGTCTTTTTAATAATACAAGCAGATTTTTGTTTGCCATAAATATTTGTTAAAATACTCGCGTTTCATTGCCTCCGAGAAGATTGATCATTTTGAAATATATATTTGAGCAGCTCATGGTATCGGTGGAATTATCCTAAAATTCAATGTGAGTTTCTAACAAGGGATACATATTTTCATGTGCTGTAATTGCGGTGCTTCACATTTTGGTAGGGTGAAAGTGGGTTATTTTTCTCAATGATGGGTAATTTTCCTCAATGATGGTTTTTGTGATAGAAAAATTTTGGTAAATGTGCAAAAATGTGACGGAATTTTGGAAAATCATAAAGTTTTGGACATTCACAATACAGATGTATCCCTCTTGATGCATATTGATGGAAAAAGTTCCCTAATATCCAAATCAGTATGATCACCTCATAGCAACTTGTTGAGCTCCCAATGAGTATTGAATCTATTAATTTGGCGTTGAGCCAGGATCGATCAATCGATCATTTAATTTGGGAGAAGAAATTCCTGAGAGCATGCCATATATGCATGTATGCATGAAATTTGATTGCATTTTAGATTATTACTTAATTTATAATTGATATTCTCATCTTTTTATTAAATCATTATCTGTTGTATTCGCTCAAGGTTCATCTTGATTGATTTGATCTTATCAAATGTTCTTACTATTCATCTTATTAACCACTTATCATTCATAGCCAAAATGTCAACTTCAAGCCTTCTCCTCCAAGCTCATCCCATCCCCATCTTGCATGGCTTGATTGATTGTTTTCTCTTCAAAAAGGTAAATAATAATCGATCTTGGGAGTTTAATGTTTATCATTTACTTTTAATTTTCATTTCGGTAGTTGGTTACACACCCTGTGAAATTATGTGTGCACATGCATCGATCGATGGAGGGATGGCTAAAGGTAAGAGTACTGAACTTGAGGCAGGTTTGGTACGTTTTCAGGTTCGGCACGATTTTCGATAGTGCGGCTCAGCATATGTCGATTTTTGTATACAAAGTGATGCCAATGACATTAAAATATCAAAATATGCCTAGCCGCGCAATCGTACCGAACCTAGAAACGTTCCAGACTTGCCTTTAAAGTTCAGCGCTGTAAAGACACGCATTTTGCAGAGCGCGCAATTCACTTTTCACAGGATTTCTGAGCTGTCGTTTTTGTGCGTGTTATCGATCGATGCATGAGCGCACATTGGTTGTGATTTTCCCTAACCTTTAACCTTTCGAGAGGGCAATGCATGCTGTTGGAATGGCTGCGCGTAAAATGCTTTCAACAGAAAGAAGTCACCAAACATTTTAGGCCGGGGCACATAATTTTCTCCATCTTAAGAGCCTGGGCCCTGGTTCTGCAGTCGGGCACCCCCTGTATGTTCAGGCAGTGCATAACCTTTCAGTGCGATGCTAGGTGAACTGAGGGGCATGCCATTGTACACTTTTTCGAGCTAGTGGGGGCCAGGCCCCCACTAGATTTTTTTTCTAGGGGGGGGGGAGGCTTTTGAAAACTAAGGAGAGCCAAAATTATATAAGCAAATTACCATTTCATAGCCCTAATGTTCACTATTTTGTATAAATAAACAACTAAAATCATGTTTTATTCGTTGATTTAACTCTAAAAAAGGTGGATTTCAAAAAATTGTCTAACTGAACTACCATTGTCTATAAAAATAACTGAACTGACATTTGATGTTCAAATTTTTGAGAAACTCCTAAGTAGGGCCAAGCCCCCCTAAGGGTGGGCCGTTTAGTCCCATGTGAATGGGAGATGCTAGGTCAGAAAAGCATCCACTTGCCCGCATACTGTGTAGATCGCTCGAAAGGGAGTGCCCGAAAACTTCAGATACTAGTAAGATTTTACCCTACCCTCCGTGGCGCGCACTTTTCTTGCAACACGACCCTCCAAATTTCTGAGTTTTGCGCGCTAGACATTGAAGAAATCCATCTATTTAGATACTAACAATTGCGCGCGCAATTGTTTGTTATTTTATCTAAAGTTATCGAGCACTCTTTTCGCGCGATTTTCACACAATAATTTATTGCGTAATAGTAAAAAGGGTCTACTACAACTCTAACTCAAGCCTTGAGTAATAGTTTCTCCCAAGCCTATGAATGGAATGGAGCCACAGCACTTACTGAAATTCATAGTTCAGGGTATACCAGCCACTTTATGGAAAAATCCACTGGGAGCATTGGAGACCTGCAAATGCCAGTGGCAGAAATTTTAAAAAGCAGGAATTTTTATTGATTTCTTTCTAATAGAAAGATTTCTTTTACATTACTTAATTCATACAGTACAAGTTTAACCTTTTTATTCAACCATGGAAAATGGAAACAGGACTTAATTTCACGCGGAGTCATTCCATAAGTATTGCATGCCCATTGGGGTGGGATTGGGATGTATTTTAACAATAAACGCTTCAACGATGGTTCATGGAAAAGAGGTGATTTCAAAATAATCATTTAGATTGTTTGCCAGACTTCATGCCAATTTGATAATTAAATCAATTTCTCGGAACAGTCAATTATAGATAAGCGTGACTTTGCAACTTTTATTGGGAGATTAATTAGCATACATACTTTTCGGCATGTTAAATCATCGCCATTTAATGTTGCCCACACACATTTCAATTTGATCTGACTTAATTCCGGCGATGCACCTCCGTACATCTTTAAACACTTCCCACCCTCGACCTCCTTCCGTGTTAGAAGTTTTCCAATCCGCTACCAAACTCAGGGAACTGAACAAGCATTGGAGGTCCTTGCGGCGGACAGTAATGGAAAGGGATCCCGCCTCTTCCACCCATCTCCCCTCTTCCGCCCATCTCCCCTCTTCCTCCCTGGCTCCTCCATGCTCCTCCAGACAGCACTCTGTTGACTCTGCTCGGAGTGCGGGGCCTCTGTTTAGCCCCCGCAGGAGACAGTCAGCAGACAGGAAGGTTTCTAACCCCTTCGCAACGCTCGTCTCTCAGAACTTGAGGCGGAACTCCAAGGGTGGCTTGGTAGCGAGACAGCCTCCTAAGACAAAAGGTCAGTGCGGTCCGTGTTCTTGTTGGTAGTGTCTCGATCTTTTCAGGCGCGGCGTGTTATAATATTGTTATTACGCCACTCTTGGGTACTTTTTTGTGACGCGTCACAGCGCACAAATGTGCTTTCTTTGCAAAACGTTTGTACTTTGTATATTAAGCGCGGCTTGATACGCCGCGCCTCAAAAGGACGAGACACCACGGTGCAACAACAAAATAAAATGACCAGTCCCATGTCAGTGAAGTCTTGTTTTAGTTTCTTGTTGTCAGTACTTTGTCGTAAGTCTTGTTACGTTAGTTTATGTTAATAATGTGTTCATATATTTTATGGAATGGTCGACCAGTCGATCGAAGACATAAAATTCTCCCTTATAAGAACTTAAATTCTGCGATGGCCCCTTACATAGATTTCGCGAGTTCTCAGAACGCCTTCTGAAATTCCCATTTCCACACGTACAGGACGCCATGCGACAGGGAAATCTCAGGATGTTTCTCATTTCTTGGAGTCTTGACCCCTGTGGTAGATTAATTTTCAAAACTTCGATAATGATCCAAAATGCAAGGTTGTTAAATACGTATTTTTTAAAAATACGTCAAAAAGTACAATACGTATTTTTTGGCAGAAACTGCCGAACTTTTTCGGCTACAATTTTGAAATTTTGCTAAAACTTCGAATAAACGGCATTGTCTGAATGTATTGGTCGCGCGCGCACTCGAAATGTTAACGATAAATCGTTTTACTATATTCGGTAGCGCATGCGCGCGTACTTTTTCACGTATTTAACAACCCCTATTCAGAATCCGTGTTGTTATTCTCAAGTCACGTATTGTGAGAAAAATACGCGTATTTTTCATCAAAGGCCAATACGTCGTACTTTTTGGCGATTTTTTCACGTATTTAACATCCCGGCCAAAATGTGCATGTCTAGAAATTCTAACGCCTCCTTTGGGACAAATTTGGTTATAATCGATCTTTTGTGTATAATTATAAACTTTTTAAATTAATAAGCATCATTCATATCTGTATTTTAAGGTTGGATGATTGATGTAGCAGGTGTCTGATAAAAAATAGCCAATTAATGATTTTTCAAAGAACCCGTTCAAAATCAACGTTTCAAAAATTTTATCACAATTTTTCTGAAACTTCCTATCACCTTTAATCGTCCTGGATATTTCGTGCGTTTTCACATTAAATCGTTGAGTTTTAGCAATTTGTTCATGTTTGTCTTTGAGTCTTGGTGTGTCATTCCCAGCACTGCCGTTAGAAGCTTCTGGTTTATGCACCCCCCTCCCTGGGCTGAGGGACCTTTGTGAGACCAGCCAATGGGAGGTCAGTCCAACTTGTTGGTACGTGAATTTGCCGTGTTGATAAGGAGATAGATTTGGCACGGTTCCTTATACCCCAGAGGAGTTGATTGTATTTGTATTTATTGTGATAATTTAATGGAATCAATTAGAGTTATCATTGATATAAGGCAAAAGGTTGTAAAAGTGCTCACTGCACTGTGACAATTCCTTGTTTATTAACTGAAATAACTGAAGACAATCACCAGATTATTATTTTCTGATTATGATAGTCTGAGCTTAAAATGCCTTTCATAGTATAATATACGCTTAGAGCATGGCTGGGAATGCGCTAATAGAAATTATTGCACGAGGCGTAGACGAGTGCAATAATTTTATTAGCGTCATGACCATTTGCCATGCTCTTAGTGTATCAGCCAATGTGAGGAGTGCAATATTACTTATTATTGCACGCCTACAAGTACCCTCAAAATTGGCTAATAAGTATAATATTTTCAAGCCTACTAATGATGCCAATGGCGATTCCCATGATCCAATTGTGTGATTAAAGATTCTTTTTGGGCGTAATTGTGTCCAAGGGGAGGCTTAGGCCCCCCAGTACGTGCCCCACTTTGAGATTATACAGCAAATGTCCTTATTGATATTATACCTAGAATAATGAGACAGACTGGAAGGTCTTATAGTGGACTTCAAGCTGAAATCCAGCTAAATGCTATATTATTTTTTATAGGTACTCTTGTTCAATTTCCTGCTTTATGTTTGCGGGTAAAGTTGAAAGCGAGCCCTTGCATTTTATAGACCTTCCAATTTCCGTGCTATTTTACGATGAGTTTACGATGATCATCGCATGAAATAATTGGTTTTTATCATTGGATGTATCTATGACTATGAGAAAAACACAGTTATGAAATAGACGCAGTTATTTAAAAAGACGCAATTCGAACTCCAAATCTTTTCCCCATGCATTTACATAGTTAGAGCATGAACAATTCACATTTTTGAAATCATTTCAACACGCACATTTCAAACGCATTATTATCAATGACTCACGAAATGAATTGTAGGTAGGGAGAAGCAAGATAATTGGTATATTTTAAATAGTCATTGCCAATTTTTTCGCAATTTCTAGCATAATATTTGTCTGATTTGAAACATGCGTTGTAACGTGGATGTCGCATACGTTCCTGGCGCCGCGCGATCAGAAAATTATTTCTCGAGCTCGCGACACCTCTGTAACATGTCCACATAGATAGGGGTCCAATGGTTAGTGCAAGTTGCAAGCTGAACCTTGTATCCTTGCACGCAAGAATAAGATACTTCATGTAATATCAAAGCGACTTTTCGTTCCACTTTCTGCGAAACTGACAGGGCAATTTAAACAATTGGGTTTCTATGAAAAGGAGTGTTTTCTCCGTATCTTTAACTAGCAATGCCACTTAGAATTGGAGAACATCTTCAATCTTTAGTTCACACACTGCATCCCACCCATTTTAAGAGTTATGGTGGAACTTCAGTTATGAGCGCAAGAGTTCTGCAGATTTTCAAATGGCTACCGTGCGAGTATTATCATAATCAATTCAACGATATTTTAAGATTTCTGAAATAAACTCGACACACCTACATCCGAAGCGTATTCATGACTGAGCACGATTACTGCCCTGCTGGAAACAGCTGTGAAATAGAGAGTGTCCCATCCGGGAAAGTCTTCTTCCGCAGCCCGGCGGATGGGAACAAGTCCCGTTCTCTCCCCAGGGTCATCTGACAACGCGGAGTTGCCATTGTCAGGGACCCGGAGTGCGGGTGACTAGCACGCCCTTCCTGTGATACGGGGAGTAGGGTCCTGTGTAAGACTGGGGGTATGACAGGACTATGTCGTGCAGTTGGGGAAGCCTAGAATCCCTTACAACTTTACAATTGCATGCGTTTCTTCTTTCAAATATTGATCGATAGTATTCTCATCTCCGTGAGCGCATATCCAGTAATTTCAGCTGCATTATCCAATATATCCAGATTCTTACTGCTTCACCAACCATACCTCCGGGTTCCAATGACCTCGTCACGCGGCCCTTCTCATGAACCATATTCCTACCTTTGGTTATACATAATCACATAACAATTTCAACCCGGATATCGGATCTACTATACTGTCTGATTTCTACTACCAGTGATGGTAGAAATTATGAAGGTCAATACCTTCCAGGCTTCCACATATGCCCACTGCTTTAGGTACTGCTTTAATCACCACCAGTTTTACTCTATGTGCAGCACTGCGACACTAGGGCGTCGGTAATATCTGCACTGATTTCGGGGTAAGTAATACACTGGCTAATAATATCCCTGCTTTCTCCGTGGTTGGAGGACTTTCATTCCTCGAATCTTCGTGTGGCGACCGATAATGGCTCCCGATAATTAGGTATGTATTTTGATATTTCGCTTCACCCCAACCATTAATTGCAGATAACTCTCTAGGATGCTCTACTATAGCTTTGCAGGTTTGATCTATAGCTAGTCTCTCTGTGTAGTTCCTCACTCCTTAGGGCTGTGCTGGTTGTGTTGTTGAGACTGTTACGCAGGTGTCGCCACCTCTGAGATCGGTGTCTGAAATTTCCACAGAACTGCCATTTGTACTACTGTTATTCGCGATACTGATTTAACACGCACGTATATGGTCTCGCGCGATCGGGAATTTCAGAATGATTCTCATTTCTCGAAGTGGCGACATCACTGTGATATTGTCTATTGACACGATTTTCATTGTTTTGGAGCTTTCAAGTGTGCTATGATCGTCTGCAGGCTATTGCTAAATGCATGATGTATCCCAGGATTCTCCAGTTTCCTACTTTCCTACTCACGATTCACAATAGGAAATGATGCCATTATCATATTGGCTTGCTTGACCAATGACCGTCTATTGCACTTCTGCAGAACATAACCACCAGCTCTGATTTATTATTCCAAATAAAAACCATTCCCCAGTCGCTCCAAGACTTATTAGGAAACAATTCCCGTTCACTCCTCAGTTTCATCTGGCAGTGTAGGGCTGCAAGTCCATCAGAAAGGCAGAATTCATAACACATCTCTCGTAGAATATACCCGCTCACTTCTCAGTTTCTCTCACGTGCTCAGCACTCAGTACAAATCTAAATAAAACTGTATATTATAAACAAACTACAGTAGAGGAGTGCTGTAATCTGTTCACCAAGTCTTTATTATATCTTCCTCCTCTAGTACTTCACACTTCATTGGTGGGCACACAAACAGACACACACACAAACACACCAATAAAAGCACATACAGACAGTCCAAAAAAGGCGGTTCAACTTCGTCAGTTGATCCATTTAAATCATGATAGTGACATTGCTGGTAAACGCGTATAGCAAAGCATTCCGCGCGAAAAATAAAACTTTTAATGCCCGCCGTGCGTGCGTACTTATTCATGCGTGTTATTTGTTTGATTATTTTTTCGAAAATTTGATATATTTCAATATATTTTTTAATATTTTCATCTTAAAAAGTATTTATTTTCTCATTATTTGTTGTTTGCACTATACGGCGCAGTAGGAATAATAATTTCCCTAATTTATTTTCGTATCTTAAAGAAATGGTTGGGAATATAAGATGTTTTTAAAACGTTCTGAATCCCACGTTCGAATGAAACAATAATAGGAACTCAACAACTTCATTCCATTTGGTGCTCGACCTTTCAATTGATGGTTCGTTACGTTGCCCACTTTTTCAGTGTGTCGCACATGTCAGCTGTTTTTGGAGGTGTCAAGTGTTACTATAACTCTATAATCTGATAAGGCAACCTTACATAGTGACAGCGGATGTTCCACACTGTCTGGGAATACTAAATCCCTACAATGGAATATTCTACTATTTTATAAGTTGGAAAATGACATCGTTCTCCAAATATATAATACGCCAAGAATACATAATATATGGGAATATGCTCCTTCTATCGACCAAAATCACCGAATTTCCACAAATTTTGACTGTCATGCAAGGGTTCCCCCGTCATGCCAATCAATTGAAGGCCTCATGATGACCTAACGGACAGCCCATGACTAATTGAGGCTTGATTTTATTTCGGTGTCATGAAATCTTAGAATAATATTACCCATCACTGCCCATTGTTATTTAAAACCAAAAATTGTCGGGATTTATATTCGCTCGTTTTTATGTATGAATAATGGATTTTATTCCAATTATTTCATTGGTTGAATAATAAATTCAATTCTAGAGAAATTATTTCATCACTTATTTGTAATTTGTATTGAATCATTTTGCCATCTGCTGTTTCTAAGTTTATAAATTTTGTATTTTTGATTTTTTGTACCTGTCGTTATAGAAGGAGAGAACTTCTGATCATTCGAGTGGCATTATAGATTATGTTTGGCACAAATTTGAAGCTTCTTTAGCTTCTCTGGAAAAACACGTTAGTCTTTGCCTGAGTGTACTTAAGTTAAACGCTTCTTGGCAACCTCTACTCTTTATTTATTATTATCATTAACGTTGTCACTGCAACAAAATAAAGAAATAGAATAAAGGGTTTGTCATCCGGATTGTATGCATTAATCAGTGCAATTAACAATGAGGCCACAGGCCGAATTTTTAATTGACACGATTAATGCATTAAATTCGGATGATACACACTATTTAACCATGACCCAAACACTTAGATGGACCAAAACCACAAAATTTAGATGTTGGTTTTTCGGGGGAAAGGTTAAATTAACAACTTATGAGCACATTACAGCAAACTAATGCTAACTGACCTCAGTCTCATCAACTTATCGATACTCTTCGTTTCTTTTTTCCTATTTGCAGTGGCCGCATTGTTTTGAGTTTGAATTCTCTCCTCCATAGCACATTGGGAATAGCCCGGGAATCGAACCCCGGACCTTCTGATCACGAGCCAGACCTCTTACCACTACACCAATTCACCTCATGAGTTCCGTTGTCTGCGGACACTGACTCACTTCTCTATATTACTGATTGCCCTATATTTCTCCTCCCACTAGTTAGACGCCAGTGGTTCGTTGCGTCATGTCTTTTGTCTGCAGCCGGAAGCCTGTGCCTCTTATTCCCGACTATTACAAACCCTCGGTCAGGTGGACCCGTGTAACCTAGGTTAGTAAACGCCGGGAAATGGGCGGTGTCACGTCATCAACTCACCATGTTAAGCTATGATAATGACGTCATCCTACCCGCCTATTTCTGAGGAGGACCCATGTAACCTAGGTTAGCAGTGCTGTTGTTATTCTAAGTAGTGCAATTCTTCTTAGACTGCTGCACTTAGTTCTACCGACCATTCCTTTCCCTTCGCAGCGTGAGCTTCAGCAGCACTCAGCAGGGAGTTACAAGACTTGGAATATCCTGACATTATTTGGAATAAAACTAGTCGGATATCCTGACATCATTTGGAATAAGACATCGAATATCCTGGCATCATTTGGAATAAGACATCGAATATCCTGGCATCATTTGGAATAAGACTAGTCCAATATCCTGGTATCATTTGGAATAAGACATCGAATATCCTGGCATCATTTGGAATAAGACATCGAATATCCTGACATCATTTGGAATAAGACATCGAATATCCTGGCATCATTTGGAATAAGACATCGAACTCATGTTTGGAAGGTGATTTACATACATCATTGAATATCAGTTTCATTTGAACCAGTCAACTGACAAAGACATCGAATATCCTGGCATCATGAAAAAGACTCATAAATCATTTGGAATAACATTATCATAATATTTGGAATAGACATGGTCATTTGGAATAAGACCATGACCTACAGTCATTTGGATAAGACATCGAATATCACATTTGGGTATAAGACAAATATCCCCATCATTTGGAATAAGACACGAATATCCTGGCATCATTTGGAATAAGACATCGAATGTCCGCATCATTTGGAATAAGACATCGAATATCCAGGCATCATTTGGAATAAGACCTCGAAATCCTGGCATTTTCATTTTCAATAACCATCGGCCCATCCCTAGGATCATTTGGAATTTTCATCGATATCCTGGCCCATTTTTTTAAGACCACAGGCCCGCTATCATTTGAAACCTAATCACAAAAATCATTTGGAATAAGACATCGAATATCCCATTTGAGATAAAACAAGAATACATCCTATTTGGAATAAGACATCGAATATCCCATTTGGAACATAGGCATTTTGAATAAGACATCGAATATCCGGTGTCATTTGGAATAAGACATCGAATATCCTGACGTCATTTGGAATAAGACATCGAATATCCATTTGGAATAAGACATCGAATATCCAGGCATCATTTGGAATAAGACATCGAATATCCTGGCATCATTTGGAATAAGACATCGAATATCCTGACATCATTTGGAATAAGACATCGAATATCCTGGCATCATTTGGAATAAGACATCGAATATCCTGACATCATTTGGAATAAGACTAGTTCAATATCCTGACATCATTTGGAATAAGACATCGAATATCCTGGCATCATTTGGAATAAGACATCGAATATCCTGGCATCATTTGGAATAAGACATCGAATATCCTGGCATCATTTGGAATAAAACTAGTCCAATATCCTGGTATCATTTGGAATAAGACATCGAATATCCAGGCATCATTTGGAATAAGACATCGAATATCCAGGCATCATTTGGAATAAGACATCGAATATCCTGACATCATTTGGAATAAGACATCGAATATCCTGGCATCATTTGGAATAAGACATCGAATATCCTGGCATCATTTGGAATAAGACATCGAATATCCTGACATCATTTGGAATAAGACATCGAATATCCTGACATCATTTGGAATAAGACATCGAATATCCTGGCATCATTTGGAATAAGACATCGAATATCCTGACATCATTTGGAATAAGACATCGAATATCCTGACATCATTTGGAATAAGACATCGAATATCCTGACATCATTTGGAATAAGACATCGAATATCCTGACATCATTTGGAATAAGACATCGAATATCCTGGCATCATTTGGAATAAGACATCGAATATCCTGGCATCATTTGGAATAAGACATCGAATATCCTGGCATCATTTGGAATAAGACATCGAATATCCAGGCATCATTTGGAATAAGACATCGAATATCCTGGCATCATTTGGAATAAGACATCGAATATCCTGACATCATTTGGAATAAGACATCGAATATCCTGACATCATTTGGAATAAGACATCGAATATCCTGACATCATTTGGAATAAGACATCGAATATCCAGGCATCATTTGGAATAAGACATCGAATATCCTGGCATCATTTGGAATAAGACATCGAATATCCTGACATCATTTGGAATAAGACATCGAATATCCTGACATCATTTGGAATAAGACATCGAATATCCTGACATCATTTGGAATAAGACATCGAATATCCTGACATCATTTGGAATAAGACATCGAATATCCTGACATCATTTGGAATAAGACATCGAATATCCAGGCATCATTTGGAATAAGACATCGAATATCCTGACATCATTTGGAATAAGACATCGAATATCCTGACATCATTTGGAATAAGACATCGAATATCCTGACATCATTTGGAATAAGACATCGAATATCCTGGCATCATTTGGAATAAGACATCGAATATCCAGGCATCATTTGGAATAAGACATCGAATATCCTGGCATCATTTGGAATAAGACATCGAATATCCTGACATCATTTGGAATAAGACATCGAATATCCTGACATCATTTGGAATAAGACATCGAATATCCAGGCATCATTTGGAATAAGACATCGAATATCCTGACATCATTTGGAATAAGACATCGAATATCCAGGCATCATTTGGAATAAGACATCGAATATCCTGACATCATTTGGAATAAGACATCGAATATCCTGACATCATTTGGAATAAGACATCGAATATCCTGACATCATTTGGAATAAGACATCAGATATCCTGACATCATTTGGAATAAGACATCGAATATCCTGGCATCATTTGGAATAAGACATCGAATATCCTGACATCATTTGGAATTCAGTGGACCTTCGTATTGGCATTCACATAATCACATATCCATATTCTGTCGTCTGTCACTCACGAACTATAAGACCAAGGCCCGACGTAATGCCTGTATTTTATCCACGAACCACAGTGCATAACTGCAACCTTAGGACTACAGAACAAAGTCTTCATGTTTGGCTATGATATCAGTGATTTACATACATCATTGTCACTCAGTTTCTGATGAACTCAGCCACCAGTAACTGACAATGTCGTGAAACTCACCCATGAATAATGGCTGATAAAAGTAACATTTCTAATGGGTTGTCTCAGAGATGGTCCTTCACCATCTACAGTCGTCATGTTCGCAATACACCTAGGTATGGGGTAGGAAACGGCCGGTAAACCGATCCGAAACCGAAATACCGGTTAACCGGGCGTTTTCAGCCAACCGAAACCGTAACCGTAACCGAATATTTTGATTTCGCAACTAACCATTTAGAGGAATCGGTCGGTTAACCGAACCGAAACCGAAATACCGGTTAACCGGACTTTTTAGCTAACCGAAACCGTAATCGGATTTATTGAGAAATGGTAACCGGTCGTGTGCTAGTATGGGGTATTGGGGTATGGACGTACAACCCCAGAATCCCCGGGAGGAATTTTGGAAGAGCCGTACATCCCGAGTATATGCAATGTACGTCTGTAGACAGCCACCAGTCTGCTCAGTCACTCAAACATTGCCTATGACAAGCAGTCCTGTATAGATGCCTCCATTACAGCTAGATGTCTCCATTGGAGCTAGTCCACGCTTAAAAGTCTAACTCACGTACAATAGTCACATGACTAGAAGTTAGCATTATATCGGGTATTATTAATTCATCAGAATTAGATATATCCCCTCAATATATTGGCTTCAAATCGTCTGCATTTAATCTGCCTATAATCTCTCTCTAACGGGTATATCTCTGAGTGGCTCATGCGAAACCTCGGCTGCTCCCCGTCATCAACGCCCCACTCTAAACCCTGATAATGACGTCACTCTTAACCACTCATTAATCCCGCTCTGTCTGCAGCTAAACTTATTATTATCAAGCGATATATATCAAAGATATAGCATAGGCTTAGTCGGGTTGTCTAGGCGACGTCCTTTGGAGCCCTTCACCTGATTCAAGTCCTTCCGTCTGCTGTGGACAGTGACCAGGAGCTTATAATCATTAGATTTTACGGCTTAACGCCCGGCTGTACCTACAATAAGGCTTTGTTGTTCTGAGAAGCTCAGCAGTCAACTTCTTCTGCTTTACCATGGTCTTCCTTTTCTTTCTGCTTATCTGTTTTCTTTTCTGGTATTCTTCCTGTTCTTCTTTCTGCTCTTTTCTGTTCTTCTTTCTGTTCTTCTTTCTGTTCTTTCTGTCCTCTTTTTTCTTCTAAATCTGAACTCATCATTACGAGACCATTGCCCTGTTGAGTGACAATTGAGAAAAAGTTCTTATTAAGGCGTGGTTGGATGAGACCTATGATATCCTTATTTCGTGGGAAACTTGCTTCATCTTTTTAATTAATTCAAGAATAGAAGTAAGTTTCTCCAAGAAATAAGGATATCATAGGTCACATCTTGAATTGGTCATGTACTCTGGCACTGCTAAACATGTAGCTCGTGTATTGTTGTAGGGATATAACCAGATGTAGGGATATTACAAGATGTCGGCGTGCTCCTTGATGTGAAACACTTCACCGACACTTGCACTACAAGATGTTTATCAATATAACGGTTATTAAAGTATTACCGTATATTATTAACGTATTAACGTATATCTGTACTGGGAGTCTATACGGTTATAACATATTATGACATCGTAAGTAACATGACATTCTTAGTAGGGTTCGGAGGGTCCAATGGTTTACGTCTACCTTTCAACCCACTTTAAATGGTTGACGTCTGCCTTTCAACCCCCACCAATGGTTGACGTCTACCTTTCAACCCAACTTGCAGTGATCGTAACTCTCCACATCGTGCCTGGTATTGAGTTGTATTTTGAGCGTTACAAGTTATTTCTCCTCTAATAATATGGACTATCGACATTACATAATACAGTGTTTGTTGACTATCGACATTACATAATAAAGTACAGTGTTTGTTGACTATCGACATTACATAGTACAGTGTTTGTCGCACTGTATGCATCGCACTCTCTTTGTCCGTGAACAACCCTCCTCGGATTGTTGTGTGTTTCACTAGTAGTAAAGCAGGGATATTGTAATAATATGTACCGAGTCAATAAATATGCTATAAGTACATTCGTATTGTTTGCAAATTTTATTCGATCTCCGAGCATTGAGCATTTGAACATTGTCCAATGTCCATTATCCATGTGCCTGCGCTGCCTTCCATTGTTTTAGTGTGTTGTTCTGGACTTATTGGGAGAATCCGAATGTTGTCTTCCTGGCATCCGAATACTGTCTTCCAAGCATCCGAATCGAGAGTATGGAATATCAGCCCACGAACTGAGAGACCGTTGACGTTAATCTGGGTTTTAAGTGGGTGTCAACCCACAACATGGGGCTCAAACCATTCGTTTCACTTTGTTGAATAAGTTTCAATGATAAAGCTTGAATTGGTCGTTATAATATGATGTTTGAACTCACTGGATGATAAAAATGAGATTTAATATAATATCGAGATCATAATTATATTCACGCGCAGACCAACTTTTAATGATAGAAACTTGGTCTGCGTTCAATAGCCAAGATAACGCTAAATATTTAATGTTGCTTCGATCCCTCTTTCTGGTATAAAGCTACCTCCCATATTCTCACAGATACCAAACGACCGGTTACCATTTCTCAATAAATCCGGTTACGGTAGGCTGAAAACGCCCGGTTAACCGGTATTTCGGTTTCGGTTAACCGGTCGTTTCCCACTCACAGAACAATAATATGAATGGAGCTCTCCGAAATGACTCTCGTGGAACGTCCTAAGACCAATGGCCAACTTAATGTCATATATGAAAATACTGGAGCAAGTGAGTTAATGCTTTAATGACAAGTACAGCGTCGCTTAAGCATGCCAATAATCGGATCAAGAAATTGTTGATTGTTAAAATGCGCCAATAAATGTCTCGCTTTTGTGCAAGAAAGAAGAAAAATGCATGCCAAACCTGTATCCTACGTTATAGATTTACATATAAGTACCCACCTGAACTAAATATATCTATAGTATCTTTATCGTCAGTTTCCCCAAGCTCTTTTTGCCGTGTTTTACACTTTATACTTACTTTATTCTCCTTTTTATACTTTTGTACTTTTTATAGATATATTTTAGCCATTGGAAATTTGGAATTATATATATTTGCCTCCTCCTCCTCCCCCGGCGTGTTATTAATATACCGTGCTTACCGGGAACTGTTTCGGAATCCGGGACATATATACTGGTGACAGCTAGCTAATTTAAAGGCATCGTTATGTGTTTCCTTACTCTGTCCGCAATTTCGCTTTTTGATAATTAGCACATTTGTTGATATAATAGATTTTGCTTCGATTATATATATAATTGCGTATTCGTAGTTGAAGTTCCATGGTAGAGCCTATGCTATTAATATAATTTATGTTTTAATTATCGTGTTTATAGAC
Source organism: Beroe forskalii (assembly GCA_011033025.1). Lineage (NCBI taxonomy): Eukaryota > Metazoa > Ctenophora > Nuda > Beroida > Beroidae > Beroe > Beroe forskalii. The sequence goes on from WFMF01000208.1 coordinate 86,666, forward strand.
AACTGAAAGCCCCCTGATAATTTCAAATAAAAGCTGTTATATGTCTTCATTGGAGGGCACGGGTGTGTCTGAATAAACGTTTTTTATGGCAATTTTATGGCAATATACCGTCAAATTTTATGTTGACTTTTGGGGTATATTTTCAAATGTGCAGGTCAACTAAGAAAGTAAGAAACATAGGACAGATAAAACGACATGAACATTTTCAATATTCAGATAGGTACGGTATTTTTGGTCCGGTATTGAGAATTGAATCTTTTTTTAGAATGAAGGACTTTTCACAACTGCCTCAGATCTTATAAAATCAGGGAAGACCAAGTCTCGGGGCAGCCCTGAGAAAATAATAAAATATCTGGCGGTCCTTTCCGGAACAGACTAAAGTCAAAAGCCGACTTAAGTCAAAACTTTAGAGTAAATTTGCAATTAACTTTTTACTTGAGTCGCTTTTTTGACTTAAGTCTGTTTCGGAATTGACCCCTACTTGTTGTCTCTGAAAAGCTTACCCGCAGTGAAGGAGAGCACAGCCAAATTATCGCGTAGAAATAATCGGAAGAGGATTATAAAACACATATTCATGCAAATCGCTCGACTGTGTACTACGGATCGCTCGATAAGTCGATACAGACGTGCAATTCTAACTGTACATTCGATAGAATTTATATCAAAAGTTGATGCTCGAATATTATGGTACCGCGTCATGATCTGACGATTGATCGTGCTCTACTTTGGCTTGTAAGCTTTTCAGTGTCATCTTAACATTCAGTTGAAATAAACCCCATTGTGATATGGCCTCAAATGCTGTGGTGAAATTATTCTTATCGGTTATTTTAACTGAGAAATATAACTACTAGTACTTCACCACATTATATTCGGGGCCATATCACACCCACCCTATAGTACTTAGTATAGTTACCCTGCCCCATTTCAGTCCACCAGTCTCAGCAGTCCCACCACACCAGCGGGGGCGGCACGGCTGTGGAGGCCTCCCATCACCATGACGACACCTCGATACGTGACGTCACATCACGTGACCTGGTATCACGTGACCTGGTAACGCGTGACCTGGTAACGCGTGAGAGTACACGTGACGTGGTGAGCACGCGCCCCTTCCACGATCTGCTCACCGCCACGGACGGGGGAGACGAGACCAGGAAACTGCCGTGAGTAGTGTCAGGTGTTTGTTTGTTTGTTTCTTTGTTTGTGTGTGTGTGTGTTTGTTAGTTTGTTTGTGAGTAGTGACTGTCAGGGGTTTGTTTGTTTGTTTGTGTGTGTGTGTGCGTGTGACTGTCTGATGTGTGTTTGTGCGTGTGTTTACACAGGTTTACACGGGTTTAAAATTCAAATATTGGCTAATAACTGACGCTAGCCGCCATATCAAAAAAAATTTGCGTGTCATCCTTGCGCAGGGGCCATGCTAATCTTCTCTGTATCGTTCCAATTTTAGTATATGCCCGACCGAAGTCTTGGCTTGTTTGCGTGTGTGTGTGTGTGTGTGTGCGCCGTGGGGTGCTTCATTTCAAGTGGGATTGTTATTCTTACTACTGTCAATTGCCATCTTTCACAACAATTTATGTTATTCTTACCTCAGTTTTGTTTGTGTTATAGTGGTCGTTGGTTTGTCAATTATCCGTCATAATGTGAAATGTGGTGGAGCGACGTGTCCCTCTGTGTTTGTGCGTATCGGTGCATTGATGATCCTGTTGTTTGATGTTCATATGCCAAAAATTAAACGGGAACGTTGACGGTTTTGTGAATTAGTTGATTTTCTGAATTACCAAGTTGATTTTACGTTTTGCGCTTCAAAGTCCAAAAATGGATTTAAAACTGCGGCAATTTCTGGTAAAGAAGTACGTAGCGTAGTTTCACCCCCCACCTCCCAAGGCACTCTGGCGAGCCTCCTTCAAAATACAATTAACTTCTCCTTCAAAATGATTTGAATAATAATCCACTTTTTAATATGACTCTGTGGCACCGTACTTGCTGCATTGCACATGGACCTGTCTCAGGGGATGGCCAGATTGCAAAACCTTGCGAAATAGTAGCGGACTTGACCACTTCCGCGCCAATGTTCCTGTAGTTTTATCGCTCGTTGGGTCTGGGGGTTGGGTCTGGGGGTCGTCATCCCTCGGAGGGATTATGGACACAGGCCGTATCCAGGGAGAAGGCCGGGGAGCTGCAGCCCCCTCGCATAAATGGAACCTCCCAAAATTTTGCTCTTATTTTTACGGATATCGTAATTTTCGTGTTAGGATGATACAATCCCTTGCTTTGACTTGCTCGTTCGTCCAGAGCCCTACGTCCCCAACCGTAACCTTGCCACGGGCCTGTAAGGACATCACCTGTTAAAGAGCAGGTGATGTCCTTTGGTTCACTGCAACTCTTTGATCTGAACAAATTAGGAAAGATTTTATTAGATTCTATTTATCATTTTCATTCGTATTGACGTACTAAATTTCCCAATTTTTTATATACTTTTTTCGTTTTGCCCCGTATTATAAGTTTCTAGAAATTGATTCGGCAATTCGCAATTGTTTCGTCACGTCTGTTATTCTGACGTCTTCTGTTTCACATCGACTTCTGCTGATGAATATTGATCTAAATTTTTATTAATATGATCACTGATAGTAATGGTTTGACTGTAACCCCCTGTGAACTAAATAGTATAGTAGGTTTGAGAACTTTTTTCAGTAGTTCATAGGCCATAGATGCACAAAATGAGTTGGGCAACCACCTTTTTTGGACCCCTTTCCTTCCAAAATGAGGCCAGAACTTTGATTGGCAATATCTCAGCTTCTGATTGAGATACGAAGCCGATAAATACACACAAACTATGCACACAAACTATGCACACAAACTATGCGCACAAACTATGCACACAAACTATGCACACAAACTATGCACACAGACTATGCTGGATGATTAGGTACATGAGGACGATGTAGATGTCAGCTACTGTCCGATCTAGGTAGGTGAGTTGTGTTTTGTGGGTTGATAGGTCGCCGCTCCGTCAAAAGCATGGTCTATCTTCGAGAAGTAGGCTGTTAAGAATTCCTCGTATTCCTGGATCAAATATCAGGGATATGGTAAGAAAGAGTGCTCACTGTGCGAGGCAATAGAGAAAGAAAGGATTGTAAACTCTGTTTTGTCGATGAATTGCGATAAAGAAGGAACTACAAGCAAACCGAAAACAGACTAACAGAGATACATTTGCTGAATAGTGAATACCTACAGACAGACACTAAACACTGTCCCAAACACTGTCCCAAACACTGTCCCAAACACTGTCCCAAACACTGTCCCAAACACTGAAACACAGGACATGGGATGTGTTTGAAACACGTTATTATGTTGGGAGGTGTCCAGTAACGAATACAAGACATATCAGATCGGGTTACCTGATTTTCTGCAAGCTTTTTGCTTTATCACATCGATTTTTTTACGAGTTGACTGGAGTTTGATTCGTGCTGCCGTTGTACGTGTTATGACTGAAGCGAGTATTCCAAAAGTTTTGTTTCTCGGGGAAACTGGCTCTGGGAAAAGTGCGCTTTGCAATGCTCTGGCACATCCATTGTCTTCATTACAGAGTAGAAATAGGAACGATATGAAACCCTTTCCAGAAAGTGCGCTTAGTCAGGACAATATTGGGAATGATGAGGTTGTCATAAAGAATGTCCAGCTTCTGGGAGGAAGGGAACCTGTAACATTCATTGATACAGTTGGGTTCAACAGCTCAGAAATCAGCAATGCAGCAGTTGCGAACATGCTCGTTTCATTGAAGTACGATTGTAAGAGCGTAAACTTGTTCGTAATCGTTGTAAAAGCTCCTGTTACGCGTATGGATGCAGCACTTGTGGAATGTATCGAAATGTTTGAATCTCTGTTTGGGAAGGACAATTTTTGGTCGAATGTGGTGGTAATTTTCACTTGCCTTCAGCAGTCTCGTGAGCAAATCGAGCGGAGGCAAGCCTCTATTCCAGATGATAAGTCAGTGACCGAATTTAGTCACCTTCTTAAAACCAAGTTCAAAAGAAGGGAATCCGTTCCTGTGATCATTTTAGATTCCCACTATGATGGCGACAAAGATGATGAAAGAAAAAGTTTTATCGCTGAAGCAGGCAATTTCTTTCGAATCTTGCAGAGTACTAAAGATAAAGCAGTCAGTCTCGAAGATCTGTCACCAGTGCTTGATAAGTACGATGGGCTGAAGGAGGAGTACGAAAAGAAACTTCGAGAAAAAGAAGAGGAACTGAAAAATGCGAAGATAAAAGCAAAAAAGTATAAAAATGCTGCAAACATTGGGGTTGCTGTGGGTGCAGGTACTGCAATAGTGGGGACTTTCGCTGCAGCTGTTGCACTAAAAAGCCCAAAATTTACAGCTATCGCAGTTCCTGCGATATTCACGGCTGCAGAAGTCGTGATTGAAAAACTTGACAATATCGATCTCAGCGATGACGAAGAGTAAGACCTTTAGGCAAAGACTGTAAATCAATGTATTCTTGTTTGCATTAGATCAGCTGATAATAATTTTGCTTCTCTTTTCGCATTCTTTTAGGATTTTAAGACCCAGGCCCGAGCTTGAGTTTGAGTCATGAAGCTTTTTTTTTTCATCACAATTTTCGGTATTCAATGCTTTCATTGTTGTGATGGCCAAATTGTTTTTGTGCCCTGAAGATACCATATCTCTGGACTGAGATGAGTGAATCGTTTTGGATGGAAAGAAAAGACCGGGCATTACTTCAATATTGTTTGTAGCATTATTAGTTGTAGTGGTAAATTTATTGTTTGATAAAATTACTTTCTCCATCAAATGCATGTATTATAAGTCCTGATAACGGAATGTCACTTTTACTCTTTCAATACTGTTACATATGATTCAAATTTGGGTGATAAGATCATGAATTTGTGATCGCATAGGGCTAACTGTCAACAATATGGGACATTAAACTGAACCAGTTGCGGTCCGCATCCGCGCAATGTACCAAATTGATTTTACATGGGGTTATGAGTTAGGGTGCGATTGCAGGTACTGCAGGTTTGGGGGCTGTCGCTGCAGCTGTTGCACTAAAAAACCCAAAAGTTACAGCTATGTCAGTTCCTGCGATACTCGCGTGTACAGAATTCGTTTTTAAAAAACTTGGCGATATCGATTTCAGTGATGACGTAGAATATTAAGACCTTTAGGTGAAGACTGTTAATGTATGTATTTTTGTTTGCATAAGATCAGTCAATAATAATTTTGCTACTTAATTCGCATTCTATTAGGATTTTAAGACCCAGGCCGAGCTTGAGTTTTAGTCATGGACTGTCTGGTCTAGGTAGGTAGCTGGAGTTTGTTTTGTGGGTTTTAAGTAGTCCGATAGGTCGCCGCTCTGTCAAAACCATGGTCTATCATCGTGAAGTAGGGGGTAAGGATTTCTGGTCGAATATCAGGGATATGGTAAGGAGGTGTGCTCAATGTGCGAGGCAATAGAGAACGGAAGATTGTAAACTCTATTTTGTCGACAAACTGTGATATAAGAGGAATCTACAAGCAAACCGAAAACAGAGATACATATTTTGATGAATACTGACAGACATGAATGCACTACTTATACTCCCCAATCACTCTCTATTAATACCCAAGGATTATTGAGGTGTGACCAAACACTGTCCCAAACACAGGACATGGGATGTGTTTGAAACACGTGATTATGTTGGGTGGTGTCCAGTAACGAATTCAAGACATATCAGATCGGGTTACCTGATTTTCTGCAAGCTTTTTGCTTTATCACATCGACTTTTTTACGAGTTGACTGGAGTTTGGTTCGTGCTGCCGTTGTACGTGTTATGACTGAAGCTGGTATTCCAAAAGTTTTGTTTCTCGGGGAAACTGGCTCTGGGAAAAGTGCTCTTTGCAATGCTCTGGCACATCAAGTGTCTTCATTACAGAGTAGAAATACGAACCATAAGAAACCCTTTCCAGAAACTGCGCTTAATCCAGACAATATTGGGAATGATGAGGTTGTCATAAAGAATGTCCAGCTCCTGGGAGGAAGGGAACCTGTAACATTCATTGATACAGTTGGGTTCAACAGCTCAGAAATCAGCAATGCAGCAGTTTCGAACATGCTCGTTTCATTGAAGTACGATTGTAAGAGCGTAAACTTGTTCGTAATCGTTGTAAAAGCTCCTGTTACGCGTATGAATGCAGCACTCGTGACGTGTATCGAAATGTTTGAATCTCTGTTTGGGAAGGACAATTTTTGGTCGAATGTGGTGGTAATTTTCACTTGCCTTCAGCAGTCTCGTGAGCAAATCGAGCGGAGGCAAGCCTCTATTCCAGATGATAAGTCAGTGACCGAATTTAGTCACCTTCTTAAAACCAAGTTCAAAAGAAGGGAATCCGTTCCTGTGATCATTTTGGATTCCCACTATGATGGCGACAAAGATGATGAAAGAAAAAGTTTTATCGCTGAAGCAGGCAATCTTTTTCGAATCTTGCAGAGTACTAAAGATAAAGCAGTCAGTCTCGAAGATCTGTCACCAGTGCTTGATAAGTACAATGGGCTAAAGGAGGAGTACGAAAAGAAACTTCGAGAAAAAGAAGAGGAACTGAAAAATGCGAAGAAAAGGGCAAAAGAGTTTAAAAAAGTTGCTTCGAAGATTGGGGCTGCTGCGATTGCAGGTACTGCAATCGTGGGGGCTATCGCTGCAGCTGTTGCACTAAGAAACCCAAAAGCTATAACTATCTCAGTTCCTGCAATAATCGCGGGTACAGAAATTGTGTTTAAAGAAATTGACGATATGGATTCCAGCGATGACGAAGAGTAAGACTTTTAGGCGAAGACTGTAAATGTATGTATTTTCGTTTGCATTAGATCTGCCAATAATAATTTTGCTACTCATAACACATTCTATTAGGATTTAAGACCGAGACCTGAGTTTAAGTCATGAACTTTTTTGCTTCACAATTGTCGGTATTCAATGCTTTCATTGTTGTGGTGGCCAAATTGTTTTTCTGCCCTGTCCTGAACCTGAAGATACCATTTCTCTGGACTGAGATGAGTGAATCGTTTTAGGCGGAAAGACCCGGGCATAAGTTCAGTATTGTTTGTAGCATTAGTAGTTGTAGTGGTAAATTTATTGTCTGCTAAAATTACTTTCCCCATTAAATGCATGTTTTATAATTTCCTGATAACGGAATTTCACTTTTACTCATTGAATACTGTCACATATGATTCAAATTTGGGTGATAAGATCATGAATTTGTGATCGCAAAGGGCTAACTGTCAACAATGTGGGACATTAAACTGGTCCAGTTGCACGCCAGCGTTTCGTGCGATGTACCAAATTGACATAACATGGGGTTATGAATTAGAGTGCTGAATGCGAACTTCCTCCGGCGTGCTACTGAACACTGGTCCTGTTTAGTTTTCCTTGTTGTAGACGGTAACATGCATAATTCATGCAGTTACCCTGCCTATGATGTGCTCATCCTGCATAGTTTGGTGTATTTAAGTATTTATCGGCTGGCTATCTCAATCAGAAGCTATTTCCATTCAAAGTTTTGCCCCATTTTGAAGGCAAAGGGGTCCCAAAAAGGAGGTTGCCCAACTCAGAAGTTGGTTAGTTTTTTTTGGTGCATCTATGGCCTATGAACTGCCGAAAAATGTTTTCAAACCTACTTTACTATTTAGTTGACAGTTGGTTACAGTTTTGGGAACATACGCGTCCCTTACTATGAGTAGAAACCCTAATTTATTTGAAAGAGAGTTCAGTAAGCAGTAAATCAATGAATTCTGGTAAACCTAAAGTTGGAGTGGAATATGGCCTCCTCTGGTAAGTTGTTCAGTTAGAATTATTTTAGTTACGCATGTTTCTCCCTTCCTTCCCCCTCCCTCTTTTTTGCTGTTTTACTACTAACAATTGGTATGACAAATCAAAGTTGCAACAACTCTGTAGGTATTCTGTGGTATTTGTAGATAATGAAAAATATCCAGATATAGCGAGCTGAAAGTTGAAAGTTTTGAATTAAATTACAGAGATTTGAGCAATATAAGAGGAATATCAGAATTTACTCAAATCAATAGATTTGAGCTGATCATTAGGATTCTGAAGTTTCAAATCAAATCACTCACACACCGTGGTAATAACAGTGGTTTTAGGAGCCACTTTAATGGGAATTCTACACCCTGCGGAAACCAATTGAAACCGATTATCACTCATGATATTCGAAAGTTTCCGATATTATTTTCTCTCGAACCTATCAGTCAATCGTTTCCACTTCTTGGTTCCTTGAAACAGCCCCCATTGCATGTCAGTGTGTCACTGTTTGTTTTCTATGCCCTAGATCAAACTATCAATCCCACACAAGGATTAGAGTAAAGAAGAAAAGGCCCAGTATAAACCCGTTACCACACAAGGATCAGAGTAATAGAGTAAAGAAGAAAAGGCCCAGTATAAACCCGTTACCATCCTAAATGGGCTACGGGTCCTGGAAGGCGTTTCTTCTCAATGTCTTTTAGATCAAATGCAGGTCATTTGCTCCTTTACAAATTACCAAATTAAAATAAGCATGATTTTTCTGTCTAAGCCCATCCATAAAAAGTTTTTAAAACTTTCTTTTAAAAACCCAGAGGAGACTGGCGATGTTCCACACAGTAAGAGACCACTTAGAAAGAATTGACATGTTTAATACTATATATCATCAGAATTCTAAAGTGGAATATATTCTGGTTAGTAACCATACAAAACTTGATATCTCCCAGAACAATATTTATCAAAACTTTATTGAATGAGAGGTTTCAAAATAATAAAATTCTCTGTGAATTCTTACATTCTTACGAATTCTCGCAACTTTCCCACGAATTTTAAACCACAGTTCACGTACTCAACCCGTCTTTGCAGCCCATTACTTATAAAATATGTATTAATTTGTGTCTCTATCCACTGGAGATATTTAAAATTTGCAGTTTTAGCGTTCGCCATTGAAAAAGTGTTAACAACCTAAAACGAACTCTGCATACTTTGAAAAATACCATAAAACTTATATTTTTCATTCTGTTAATTTTCCTCCGTTGTGTCGTGGAATTTATTGCCATCTTTAACTCAAAAATTCTGCATTCTCTGTTGTTGCTGAACTGCAAATGTGTAAGCACGAGTGTGTACAATAATATGTTATTTTGCGTCAGTTGGTGTTAGTGAGGATGAGATTTCATTAATTAGCCTGTAGCATTTGCTTAGACGACCGCTGGCATTTTCTTAGACATATAATTTAGCTGGCATCCCCTCGAGTCTTAACATAAGAACCTTGCAAACATCCCTTCGAGTGTGATTTCTAGTTCGATTTTGAAGAGAAAAAACTCAGACTGTTTTATCATTTATAAGCTATATCTCATAACTGAAAAGAAGAGGGAAAATCGAATTTTATTCCTTCTTCTCTCATCCTCTTCTTCTCTTCTTATCAAGATTATTATTGGCGATAGAGTTTCTTAATCTCGTGACATGAATTACTGCGTGTAAATTCTCCAGCAATACAGGTATGAAATAGACTTAGTTTAAGAACAGGTTTAAAATTAATTCAGTTTTAAAATTTTCTTGCTACCGTTCGAGTTGCACAATGTCTCACATACCAGTCGAACCGCTGAACCATGCAAATCTATGAGCATTCTTTTAATCTTTTCGAATACCTGGAGTCGGGACATGAAAATTCCCTCTAAAACGAAAAGAAAACCCTCTTCAGGAGAAGTGTAGTGTTTAATGTCTCATTTTTCGACATTTTTCGTCTGCTCGAAGTTGTGTTTTCGTCGGCGGAGACTGGTATTTCCCTTTCTACCGCGGTTTGTTACTTTGTTACTATTCTTTGTAGCGTATTATCACTACTAGTTTCGACTGCTAATTTGCATACAAAAACTTTAGATTATTTGGATAAGTTTCGTTGCAAAACTGCTAAAAAAAGAATGGTTTTCGAAACAAATCTTATTTAAATATGTTCGAAACTATACATAGTGGTTGCAGTATTAGTACGTAATACGGTTGGTAATAATGGCTCGTCCCATCGGGGCTCGACATTATTACTCACTGTATTACAAGTTTCGCCTCGTGAATATCAGGTTAACATATTATATCATGCGACGTGAATGTTAGGTTTTATAGCCTAGGTGAGTGAGAGTTGTAAGCGTTTATTGCATAGCTCAAATACCTTACCTTGTAAAGTGTTATGGTTACGTTCTGAAAGGAAAAAGTTGGTCTGAATGTGTCTGCCGAGGGTCTGCCTCGTAAATTCTCCGTGCTTTTTATTTCAATTTCTGCTCAATTTTATCATTTGTTTGACGCAAATGTTACCAATATTGATAGCAAAATTAGAGTCCTAGATTTCCATCTCCGATATTATCTAAAAGTTTCATTTTTAAGTTTCTTTTTCCTGTCAACGTGTTTGTGTTTCTCAGAAGCCATGATAACTTATCAGTTGGGATAGACGCGTTTAAGAATATGTTGAGCTGGCTGACCAAATTGTCACGCAGACGGTGTCCTCAGTAACACACCATTCTGTGCCCTGATTATGACGTCACTAAACCTGATAGCTGGAGACGGCATAGGCGAGTAGATGGTTCTTCTAGGTGCAAAACAATTTGTACTCTCACAGCATTAACAGGACTTTAACATGATATATATATATATGTTTTGTGTAAAGTCTAAAATCTCAAGTATATACAGCAGCAGTAGTTCTGTCGATGATGGCTACGGATGATAGTAAGAAATGTCTGTGGCTCGGTTTTTGTGTTCTTCTTATTTCGTTCTTCTTGTTCGTGATCACAACAAATAGTATAAAGTTGATTGTTTCTACCTCTTGAACACCTTCATAATTATTTAATTGGACGGATATTGGTTGTCGGATTCCCAGTTTTGGTGCTTCAGAAAGTTGAAGAAACTCTGTTTTGTTGAGATTTGAGTACAACGCCGTTGCCCCCTCATGTTATGTTTGTCCCAATTAGTTACCTCATAATTCATTGACTGCTGACACTTACTGATCTGTCGTTTGCTTTGGCTAGCTTTGATTTTGGTTGCTATGAACAGTTTGCTCCTCAGAGGCAACTTCTGATAGGTTGTCCAAAAGATTACAGAGTAAAGTATACTTGTCCCCTGACTACAGAACAGCGAAGCTTTAGTCTCCGGCCGGCAGCTCTTACGCTTTGACTGGACCCTCGCAGACCAACCGCCTTTCTAATATTAATGTCATATCCGGCTGCATTTTTCTCGTGCGACATGAGAACCGTAGTCCCTAGTATTTTGGTCCGCAGATATCGGTAGGCCTTCTTTAGAATGGATTAATGCAAGTTCTGGAGTAGGTAAATGAAGCAACTGTTGCTGAAAATTATTCAGTCTGATGTACGAGAAATATTTGTGACAATAATTCTTGGGAACCATTTCAATGTTGCCCATGTTGAAATTTTATGGGGTTCGAAAATATGACGATTTTTTCGTAAAATCTCAGGTCGTACCTCAAAAATATGCCTCGTAAGGTGGCCGTATTGTACAAATCTTTGAATAAAGATTTCTGGGCAATTTCCTAATTTCGAGAATGCAAAAGACAATTGGTTGCAAAATGTTCAAACGCATATTGTTGTTCTCCGGATTCAATAAAATTATGTCAGGTTGAAATAATCCAAATATCATTCGCTATTGTTGAGGTAGATCAAATGATAACTGGGAGTTTCATGTTCTCAGATCATTGCTGGTTTTTACTGTTCACCACAGTTTCTCTGATGTAATGCAACTTTCGGCATTCATAGTTTCCTGACTTTAAGGCCATTTCACGTGTGGGTTATGCAATGACAATTTGATATTGAGTTAGAGATCGTAGGTCCAGTCCCCGGCTAAATATTTCACAATAATGCAACTTGTTAGTCACCGACGTCTGACTAACCATGACGAATTTAATAACGATTGGTTCATTCTTCTACATGAGTACATGCCATCATTATATTAAAATTATGATAAAATTATGCTAACAATCAGTTAGTCTGCCCCAAATACGATTCATTGGCCTTATTCTAGGGAACCCTTCGAGATAAGGGATTTTTCCTGGAAACTGCTAGGTTATCTAGGCTATTTTGATATCAGTTGAAATCGTCACGCATCTATTATGCACTGTTATACTTTTCACTGCTCATTCTTCGTTTCTTACTACCTTTTGTCATTAAGTTTTTCGACATTAAATCTAGATCGACAGTGTATCTCAACTACTTAATTATGAAATGCGACTGCAATGATTCCCAGTTGATACCATCTTATCTTATGCTACTTGTCCAACTCTCAACCCCATCCCCAATGTAGCTACATCACAAGACCTACACCCCATCAGTGGTAAGCTATTCCTCTTTTTACAAAGAAGCATTACCCAAAAACTCAACAGCTGACCCCTCCTCCGCACCCCACCACTGTAACTGACCCTCCCTTGGCGCCCCACTCTATTTAAGGACCCGGCGCCATGCCACTTGGCGCCGGAACACTCGGCGCCGAGGGCAGTTCTCGGCACGGCGCCGCTACGTCGCCCCGCCCCCACTGCAACGGAAGGAGGAGACGCCTGTCAACGACAGAGGCTCCTTATCGCAGAGTGCCTGCCAAGAGCCCCAAACCGGGCAAAAGGTCAGAGTTGATTTGCGTCAGATTATGGGAATGTTGCGGAAATGTAGTAAAAACAGCATATCTGCATTGTTATCAATACCCTGGAATAGAATATTTATTATTATTATTATTATGGTTAGTCGATGGTGTACATTATTATCATTAATGTTATCATCAATTTCGAGACAAGATATGCTGAAAAGGCAATAGCTCCAAGACAAACGATTCATATGTTCATAATTTTCATGTTTCATCTTCCCTTCAACTTCACATTGAGTGATATTATGTGTATAAATGATTACTCGTACAGTCGTACCCCCCGTAATCGTAAAATCGTAAAAATTATGTATCTATCTTAGTATTTTCCTAGTTTTCGCTTAGAAAGGAACTCAACTCAGGTAAATTCCTCATAAACATGGGCGGTTTCTCAAATATAGACACTACAGGCCGATGTCCTGTGAAGTATAGTCAGCCTAGGGCGATGTCCTGTGAAGTATAGTCAGCCTAGGGCGATGTCCTGTGAGCTATAGACACTGAAGGGCGATGTCCTGTGAGCTATAGACACTGAAGGACGATGTCCTGTGAGCTATTATATAGACAGTAGACACTACAAGACGATGCCATATGAGCTATTAACACTACAGGGCGATGCCCTGTGAACTATAGTCAGCCTAGGGCGATGTCCTGTGAAGTATAGTCAGCCTAGGGCGATGTCCTGTGAACTTAAGTCAGCCTAGGGCGATGTCCTGTGAACTTAAGTCAGCCTAGGGCGATGTCCTGTGAAGTATAGTCAGCCTAGGGCGATGTCCTGTGAATTAAAGTCATCCTAGGGCGATGTCCTGTGAGGTATAGTCAGCCTAGGGCGATGTCCTGTGAACTATAGAAATTACAAGGCGACGCCCTGTGAACTATAGTCAGCCTAGGGCGATGTCCTGTGAAGTATAGTCAGCCTAGGGCGATGCCCTGTGAGGTATAGTCAGCCTAGGGCGATGTCCTGTGAGGTATAGTCAGCCTAGGGCGATGCCCTGTGAGGTATAGTCAGCCTAGGGCGATGTCCTGTTTATAGTTTACCTCGACTTATCCTGCGCTCCTCCCTAGAACTTCAGGGAAGTGCAGTAAATCAGCAACGCTTTGTCCTCTTATTTAGCTGCCCTTTTGTGAGCGGTCATGTGGAAAACACGCACTGTAGTTTTACCATGTATAATTAATTATTCACTACTTGATTTGTCTGCTCATTATGTTGTACGCGCATATTTTATGAGGTCCTCAGTCGACCCCGGAGCTCCTGGGTTGTGAATACCTTCTTTAGATCCTGTTCATCGTACCTTCATGGGGTCTCTGGTGTCACTTGGCTAACTCTCTGTTGTCATTTGGCTGACCCCCTGGTGTCATTTGGCTGACTCCCTGGTGTCACTTGGCTGACTCCCAGGTGTCATTTGGCTAAATCAGGTGTGACTCCCTGGTGTCAATATGAGACCCTTGGCTACCATCCTGATGAAGCTAATATGTCGAAGTTCAACGTAACAAAATGTTCAAATCGGTCATAAGTATCATAATAGTGATTAGAATCGGTCACCAGGGGGTTAGCCAGGGTTCGCCTGGGTCAGTCAGGGTTCGATGGTCATTGTTAAACTTTCTACGGACCGCTTTATAGTCCAAGAAGTCCTTTTGACCAGGTCACCACGCTATCCCGAGTTTTTACTCCCCGTTTTCCGTATACATATTATGTGTCTAGACATTGGTATGAATTCTCATTTTCTTATTTACAAGGTGTTACTCCTATTCCAACAGTCATTGACAGGAATCAAAGATTCAAGGTTGACTTATTAAATGAATAATCGGAATTGTTCATAATATATTGTTGTTGGCAGCATATGAAGCGCGTGATGGTCTAAAAAAAACTCTTAAAAATACCAACAAAAATGCTTGTTTTTTTGATTCACAGTTTTTCCTTTGCCTGGTTTAACATCGTACGGCGCACAGCGGCACACGCAGAAATTTCCCCCGTTTTTTTAATTTCACAAATCTTGTGCTTGTTATCGATGCGCGAGTGCACATATATATTTCTTTAAATTATCGGCCTCAGCTGCTCGGATATTTCTTCATTCAAATTTATATTTTTACTGGAAAACCTAAATCTCAAGCAACCAAAGCAAAGTGTATATACGGTATATATATTTGAAAGCTCCCTTCCCTGATATATAAAGTGTATAAAAGTACAATATGATAAACTTCTCGTAGCTTTATTATTCGGATTTAATAAGCAGAAAAGGGAGGTAAATTTCATGATGCATACATACACTGTTATTGTATTATTATGGTAGCAGTATATGTTAAACACGTAAATTAATAGTAATTCGTAGCACGGACCTGCGATTGCTATATGTTATTATGAACGTTATATAACTTAGTAACTTTTACATTACCCACCTAACATATTATAAATTAAATATAAAGTTTTTCAAATATAAAAATACCGAAATTTCTCCTCTCCGATATATATATATACAGAGTTTTTCAGACATTTTGGTATTTTAAAAGGCACACCAACACGCAACCGGTGTCGCACGCTGCTTTTAGTGTACACTTGCACTGCAGCTCGAGTGCTCATTCTATCCTTGTTATATATGTTATATACTTTACTTTTTGAAATTCGTAATATATTATTCCATGTAATATTCGTGTGGAGCATTGCTCATCCGTCTAGAGATATATCTATATGTGTGTTCTGTTGCGTGTTGTAAAACGTTGGGTAGATTTGCCGAGTGGTATTTGCGGATTGTTGTACACGGGGGTATACAGTTCGAGTGGTGTTCGTTCAGTTCGAGGGGTGTACAGTTCGAGTGGTAAACAGTTCGAGTGGTAAAAAGTTCGAGGGGTTTCCAGTTCGAGTGATATACAGTTCCAGTGATATACAATTCGAGTGGTATACAGTTCGAGTGGTATACAGTTCGAGTGGTATACAGTTCGAGTGGTATACAGTTCGAGTGGTATTCAGTTCGAGTGGTATACAGTTCGAGTGGTATACAATTCGAGTGGTATACAGTTCGAGTGGTATACAGTTCGAGTGGTATACAGTTCGAGTGGTAAACAGTTCGAGTGGTATACAGTTCGAGGGGTTTACAGTTCGAGTGGTGTACTGTTCAACAATATTCGTGATTGAGGGCGTAAAAGTCTTCAAAAGGACCCTCTCCCGGACCCTGACCTTCTGAACGATGTCCACTGCAATATGGTCGAAGTCAAGGTAATTTCTAAATAACATTAAAAGCTCAACTAATCAATAGCTCAACTATTCAATAGTGAATTTTAAAAAGGTGAGAGTGGTTCTTTCACACGGGTTACATCTGACGCCACATAAAGCAAGTAAAACCTGACTCCAGCAATTTGACACCACTGCACTTTGACACCACTGCATTCTTCTGTCACTTCACTCTGACACCACTTCAATCTGACACTACCTCACTCTGACACCACTTCACTCTGACACCACTTCGCCCTTATCCCACTTCACTCTTATCCCACTTCACTCTGACACCACTTCGCTCTGACACCACTCCACCCTGACACCACTTCACTCTTATCCCACTTCACTCTGACACCAGCTTTCAATTTCCGTCACTTGTTTAGTCTGTCAACAGTTGAGTGTGGCACTAATTTAGGAATTTACTCTGATAACAACTTACTTCGACAGGTTTTCATTCTGGCACACCTAATGTAATACCACTTACAAATTCAGGAGAAAAACACACGGCCGTCCGTTATTTAGGAAAAAATTTCTCTCATTCTTCTCTCTAATGCAGGGACTTGAATCGTCCAATATTTGGGGGGCCTCTGCAACATCAATAATAAAAAAACTATTTTCTAATTTATCCGCCATTTGTTGCGTTCCCAATCCAATTCCTAGAGAGTCAATTAATAAGAAATACAAATCATTTTTGCAATTGATACATGTGATTCGATTCTGAAAGGTGGGGGGTGAGGACGTTTGATCTCAGGACGCTTCATCTCGTAATATTTTAACTCCGAGTAGAAGATGGGGTCGGGTCTCGGTAAAGGCTAGGGTTAGGGTCAGGACAGAAAGATTTAGGACGTTCAGGTGCATTGGCGGTTCAACGTCATCAACTCACTACATCAAGCTATGATAATGACGACATCTTACCCGCCTATTTCTTGTGCGCGGCGTATAATTGTTCTGAGATGAAATTCCGTACTACCGAGAGGTGATATTTTCCCTTCAATGACAGACGAAAAAGAATTTTAACAGAAAGTTTCACATCAGATCTTCTGAATCTGATGAAGCGTTTTCAAATTTGATTGTCAAATCTGATTTTGTAGATTCTCATTAACCAGACCCTCAATTTTCTGATCTACAATTTTCGTTGTAATCTCGTGTAGTAAAATTTCATTTGATTGTTAGATCAACAGAAAGAATTGCTGCACTGGTTTAACCCTGAAATTGAAATGCTTATCTTGCGTGATTATGATTTGTTAACTTATTGAATCAATAAGTTAACCGGCGTAAGGCCGCGCGCTCGAAACCGACAACTAGAAAGTGATACCCTTGCCGGCTTGGCGCCGAATGGGCGCGATACCATTGCGCATGGCTTGAAACCAGTGTTTGCAGTTCATTGCCTGTGACCAAGACCAAAACGGCCGTTTCATTGACCGATTCTTAAAACACAAATTTTATAGTTCGATATTTCATATCAGTTATGATATTTAATAAGGTCATGTTTATTGTCTTCATTTTCTTCATTGTCTTGAATCTTTTATTAAATCAGTTATTTCATTAAGCTATTAAAATGGACTAGTCTATGCCACCTATTTTCGCATTGTAGATAGGTGGTTAAGATGACGTCATTATCATATCACGAAGTGTTGATTTGAGGACCTGGAACCGATTAGTTTTCTCACCCAGGGTTTGAATATTTGTCTAAAGCTGGATCGCGTTATTTTGGAAGTTTAGGTTGTTATATTTCTGTTTGAAATGCGTTATGACTATTTCTATAATCAGATAAAAGACCTTTTTCCCTTGAGGTAAGCACATTTTTCAACAGTTTGTTAGCCTGGTAATAAGTTGTTAAGATCAACGGCGTACAAGCCAACCACTAGGATTTCGAAATCGTCACAACCCTTATGTTTACACATAGACCGATCGAAAGAATGCGCGAATTTCACAGAAAAGTTAAACGAAAAGCAAGTTAAACTTAAAGCATTGCGCGCACACTGCAAATTGCAAGTTCTCTCAACGGATCTTTTGATCGATCCATGTGCGCACTTACCTATTGACATTGCCTTATCAGCATGTGAGTTCATGGTCAACTCACACGCTGATTGACCCGTGGGTAAACTAATCCGCTACGCTATTGGTTGTGATGATTCTGAGTGCCATAAAAATTAAAAATTACAAAATAGGCCTTTGTACAAGATTATCATTTGAATATAATACTATCTCGTCTTGGTCTAACGTTGAATTTGATTAAATTTAAGTTTAGGTTAACGTTTAATAAATCAACGTGCCTATTTTTAAAATGAAGATAAGGCGTATTTTAACATTTGTATTAAATAGAAATTACTGTATGAGTCGGAAACGCTTCGTGCTATGCCCGAAGCTATCCTACGACAATAAATAGTGTGACAATCCCAAAATATAATAATCCAAATATATCTCAAATTAAACATAGATTTGTAAATTATATCCGGCGTTATCATACAACTAAAGGAATTGAGCGCCTGTAATTAAAGCTGCAGTTCTGATTCTTCACAGCAGATTAGGTCAATTTTCAGAATTTATAAACGATAAATATTAACAAGTAGATTTTAAATTTGACGATTGACTCCTAAAATAATTATTGCTGTCAGTCTTTGATCGTCGGACTCTGTTTCGTCGATTATATAGTTCATCCTGGAGTTCAGGAACTGTCAGAGTATCTGTGTCACATGTTATCCAAAATACGTTTCCAAACTTAAGTATTTTTAAACCCTAAATTCAGATATATCCTTTGTCTTAGTTTAATAATAAGGCAAGGAAAAATTTTATTAATAGAATAATATTCAACTCCAATGCATAGTATCATACTGTTTGACCTGTCTACGGCAGTTTGGCCTAACTAGCCTGATCTAGGGTCACCCGACAAAAAATAGACCGTTTCTCCTGCTGGAGTCTCTCCCACATATATATATATATATTTACAGGAAAACCAATCAATTACCCGGTAGTATTTATTGTCCACATTATGTGCTGTCATTTGCTGAACACATGAACTAGGAAATATGACGGGCAGTCTAACTCTATTCCTCGGAGCTGCAAATAACGTGTTAATTGACTGGTGCTCTTCCGACTTGTTTCCCCCCTACTTCCCTGGGCCAATCAGCGGCCTTTGATTAGTCTATATATAATATATACGCCTTACTTAAACTGCATTTTTGTGGGTTGACTTCATATTACGAAAGTATTTAAGTATGTTTTATATTTAAAAGTGCTTTAGTTTCTTCTGCGAGCTGTCGTTGTGTCTTTGCTCCCGTTGATTTACATGTCATTACAACGAGAGGCGTGTATATTATATCAAGAGACTGCTACAGACATAAAACAGACAGACACAGACGTAAGACAGACATACGTAACACATACCTTGCAGTGGAATGCAGGCCTTTGACTCTCGTACAGAGTTCAAAATAAACTTGCAGACAGGTAGACATAAAGTTAGACTGACAGACACCAGAGGGAGACAGACTCCGTTCCAATCTGACCGATTTTGCCCCTTCAGCCCTTCCCAGTTCCCTCTGTCAATCCGTCAGACAGATTTTGTCCCCTCCCAGTTCCCTCTGCCAATCCGTCAGATAGATTTTGTCCCTCCCAGTTCCCTTTGCCAATCCGTCAGACAGATTCTGTCCTCCTCTCTGCCAATCCATCTGCCGAGTTGTTATTGTTAAATACATGCAAAAAATCGTGAAAAATACGTCGAAATTTCTCCAGGATAAAAATACGCGTATTTTCCCAAAAATACGCAACAAAAAAGTTCAACACCAGGTGAAAATAGGGGTTGTTAAATACGCGAAAAAATTTAAATACGCGCGCAGCGCGCTACCGATTTTTTATGTTATCAATATTTACAGTGCGCGCGCGACGTTTTTGCACACCTTGCTATACAAATTACTTGTAAAAGTTGAACCATACAATTTGACTGATTGTTGCACTCCCAAAAAATGTGGCCATTTTCGAAAAAAAAAACTCCTAACGTATTTGTTGCCGTATTTTTCAAAAGTACGTATTTAACAACCTTGTTCATCAGACCGATTCTGCTCCCCCTGTGCCAATCAATCAGACAGATTCTCTGTCCTCTTCCGTGCCAGACATATTTGACTGACTTACGTAGACTGCTGTAGACAGACTGACAGACACATTTTTATAGTTTAGACAGGTGAACACGAGAGCAGACAGGGTGTGAAATGACCCCAATCCTTAGATTTGTGTGTTTTTTCTTCATTTCGTGATCGGTCCACTCTCCGCTTTGGTGAAAAATGTTTGGTGTTCGGTTTTTGATACTGGGTTGGATTCTGTGGACATTTTCTGATGTTCGGTTTTTGTTCACTTGTTGTAAACTTAGAAAAAAAAAGGACAGAAATGTTATCGACATCTATAGTTCTAACGGGAAAATATGTGCATCTATTAAACAACGCTAGGTTTATTTGCGGCATCGGACATATCTTGATAAATTAATAGCTTCTCACTTTAAGAGCTGTGCAGATGCCGCCGATACGAAGTCGAGGTGGTTGTTATAACGCTCGATTGAGTGTGGTTTTTTCCATTTTATATCGGACCATGGGGACCGAGAAAGCGAGAGTTGAACTTGAGAGTTGTACGGTATTATGCGATATAACGAGCTCGGAGGGTATCTTGTTAACTGTTAGGCCGTCACCCCTCGTAAAAGGAAGGAAACCTGAAGACAGCGTTTAACGCTAGATGTAGACAGTGTACACGGTGTCTCTTTGTGCCAGGGTGCTTTGATCTGCGGATATGTCGGGTTTCTGCTGGGCTCAGGTGGGCAAGTTACTCAGAGACAGACTTAAGTACAGACAAACAGACAAGAATCCAGACAAACAAACAAAGATACAAACAAAGATACAGAAAAACAGCCAAGGCAAACAGCCAAGCGACACGAGACAGACAAACAGCCAAAGGTCTAGAAAAACAGCCAAGAGACATACAAAGGTGCAGACAAGGATAAAAGAGACAGCCAAACAGAAAAGGTACAGACAAAGGTACAGACAACCAGATAAGAGACAGACAAACAGACAAGAGACACGAGACAGACAGAGGTACAGACAAGCATAAAAGATACAGACAAACGGAAAAAGTTGACGACAAAGGGGCTGACACAGACAAAGGTGCAGACAAACATACAGACAAACAGACGCACTTTCACTGACAAGGTTCAGCTTCCTTAGGAGACCCAACGCACATAAATTAAATTCGCGATGTACAAAGGTAGTTTTAATGATAAATTCCGACCCAATAAGTTGTAGACAATGCCTAATTCCCCTTTCCCTATTACATTAACAAGTATATACTACCGACCTGATGTTTCACTGCTAATTCACACCTGGGACGTTAACTAATGTAAATTATATATAGCTATATATCCCACCGCTGCAGGCTAAGGCCTCAGCTGGAGGTCTAAAATATTTCTGTTATAATGCAAAAGTGT
Organism: Beroe forskalii; assembly: GCA_011033025.1. Lineage (NCBI taxonomy): Eukaryota > Metazoa > Ctenophora > Nuda > Beroida > Beroidae > Beroe > Beroe forskalii. The sequence goes on from WFMF01000208.1 coordinate 107,980, forward strand.
TGACGGGAGAGCGAACGTTTTTAATGTACAACAACCTACCAAGACAAGTTATTATAATAATAAATATATAGAAAATCCAGTAAGTTAATATATATTTAGATATATAAAACTATATTTATATTTATATATATAGTCGCCTCATCTACGTGCGCGTCTCCGGTGTAGTCTCGAGTATATAAATGAGTGTATCTCTCGATGTTTGATGGTTGTTGCAATTGTTTCCAAAGTTCCTAGTTAGGTTGAACGTTGCCGTGGTGCCCCGGGAAGATAGTATCTCCGAGATATCCAAGTATCACAGTAATAATAACGGAGGAGGAGGAGACCAGAGAACTGTTGACGAGTTCGGGTCGGAAGGAAGTCAATACAACCAAGCTCCTGGGTCCCTGAGGCATGCCGCAGCTGAAACCTTTCTAGAAATGTAAGAACTAAGAAATATATCATGGGGTATTTTCATTGTGGGTGACACACGTGGCGCGGCGCCAGAAAATGAGAATTTTTCTGAAATTTCAAGGCTGCGCGCATTGTTTACGTACGTGATTATAACAGTGAATTCATTATAACGTTAGTGCAAATGGCGCACGCGTGGAAATTTCAAAACAATTCTCACATGGCGCGACACCTGTGTCTTTTATAACTGAAAAAGTAAATGTATAAAGTTGAAAAACTTACTTTAATAAACCGTATTGACTATTGATATTACCTATTTTAGCTGGTCCTCCTAAGTTGACCCCAAAGAAGCAATTCTCATGTTTCTTGCTCGACGTTTTAATCGACAACTAGAAAGTGATACTTGCCGGCTTGGCGCCGAATGGGCGCGATACCATTGCGCATGGCTTGAAACCAGTGTTTGCAGTTCATTGCCTGTGACCAAGACCAAAACGGCCGTTTCATTGACCGATTCTTAAAACACAAATTTCATAGTTTGATATTTCATATCAGTTATGGCTTTAATAAGGTCATGTTTATTGTCTTCATTTTCTTCATTGTCTTAAATCTGTTATTAAATCAGTTATTTGATTAAGCTATTAAAATGGACCAGTCTATGCCACCTATATTCGCACTGTAGATAGGTGCTTGAGATGACGTCATTATCATATCACGAAGTGTTGAGTTGAGGACCTGGAACCGATTAGTTTTCTCACCCAGGGTTTGAATATTTGTCTAAAGCTGGATCGCGTTATTTTGGAAGTTTAGGTTGTTAAATTTCTGTTTGAAATGCGGTATGACTATTTCTATAATCAGATAAAAGACCTTTTTCCCTTGAGGTAAGTACATTTAATTTTTCAACAGTTTGTTAGCCTAGTAATAAGTTGTTAATATCAACGGCGTACAAGCCAACCACTAGGGTCTCGAAATCGTCACCACCCTTATGTGTACTCATGGACCAATCGAATGAATGCGCGAATTGCAAAGAAAAGTTAAATAAAAAGCAAGTTAAGGCGTCATGCGCGCACACTGCAAATTGCAAGTTCTCTCAACGGATCTCTTGATCGATCCATGTGCACACTTACCTATTGACATTGACCTATCAGCATGTGATTTTATGGTCAACTCACACGCTGATTGACCATAAACTGACGACAATAATCACTTGATTTTCGAAAGCTTCTGATTACAATTCTCTCGTATCAGTTACTTCATTTAAACTTCAATCCGCGGGTAAACTAATCCGCGGTAATAGCTAGTGATGATTCTGAGTGTCATAAAAATCACAAAATAGGCCTTCGTACAAGATTTTCATTTAAATATAATGCTATCTCGTCTTGGTCTAACGTTAAATTTGATTAAATTTAAAGTTTAGGTTAACGACTTAATAAATTAACGTGCCTATTTTTAAAATGAAGATAAGGCGTAGTTTAACATTTATATTAAATAGAAATTACTGTATGAGTCGGAAACGCTTCGTGCTATGCCCGAAGCTATCCTACGACAATAGATAGTGTGATAATCCCAAAATATAATAATCCCAATATATCTCAAATTAAACATAATATAGATTTGTAAATTATATCCGGCTTTATCATCTTACCTTCCAAAGTTGGGTTGCACGGGTTACACTGTAACCGAGGGGATTTTTGTCAAAAGTGAGGGGATTTTGACAAACTTACTTGTGCGTGAACTAGTGCCCAAAATGAAGGCCTCAATTTAAGAGATATGAGAGCATTTTGTCTCACTTTGGCCCTCACTTTTATCATTTGAATGAGAGCCTTTTAGTATCAACAAGTAAAGAGTGAGTGTTTTTTCACTTGAGCCCTCACTTTTATCATTTGCACGAGGGCCTTTTCCAATCAATTTGGAAGAAGTGAGGGTGTTCTCTCACCCTGCTATCTTTTGAATAAGAGCCTTTTCCCATCAATACGGAAGAAGAGTGAATGTCCTCTCACTTTGGCGCTGGCCCTCACTTTGTTCATTTTCATAAGAGCCTTTTCCCATCGAATTAAAAGATTAGAAGAAGTGCGAGTGTTCTGTCACTTTCTTCGGTCAAAATTCAGCTTCGGATGTGAAACCTTGAAAATTTTCACCTGCAGTCTTAGACACACCCAGAAATGTGAAACTTTAGAAAAATTCGCCTGCAGTGGGCTGTTTTAATCAAATTATTCATTACCAAATTGATATTTGAGGCAGATTCATGTGCAAAAAACCTTGAAAATTTTCGCCTGCGGCGGGCTGTTGTGATCAAATCATTTTACTGAATTGATCCCATACGAAGTCTCAGAGGTAAAACCTTGAAAGTTTTCACCTGCAGTCTTAGACACACCCAGAAATGTGAAACTTTAAAAAAATCGCCTGCAGCGGGTTGTTGTAATCAAATTATTCATTACCAAATTGATCTTAGAGGCAGATTCATGTGCAAAAAACCTTGAAAATTTTCGCCTGCGGCGGGCTGTTGTGATCAAAATCATTTAATACTGAATTGATCCCATACGAAGTCTTAGAGGTAAAACCTTGAAAATTTTCGCCTGCGGCGAGCTGTTCTGAACAATAAATTGTGATCAAATTATGTTACTTAATTGATCTAGCACACAGTCTCGGATGTAAAACCTTCAAAAATTTCGCCTGCGGCGCCTAGAAAGGGACAGTAGGTACTATATTCTGAATCAAAAATTGCCTTGCACTTGTTAATTGTTAGTGCTTTTGTGAGAAAAGCAAGTGGGCCCTATTATCTTTGAAACTTAGGGGAGCCTTAGAAAACATGAAAAATTTTGATTGAAAGTGAAGGGATTTGGAATGGTGTAACCGAGAGGATTTTTCTTTTTGGAAGGTAAGTTTATCATACAACTAAAGGAATTGAGCGCCTGTAATTAAAGCTGCAGTTCAGATTCTTCACAGCAGATTAGGTCAATTTTCAGAGTTTATAAACGATATAAATATTAACAACTAGATTTCAAATTTGTCGATTGACTCCTAAAATAATTATTGCTGTCAGTCTTTGATCGTCGGCCTCTGTTTCGTCGATTATATAGTTCATCCTGGAGTTCAGGAACTGTCAGAGTATCTGTGTCACATGATCTCCAAAATACGTTTCCAAACTTAAGTATTTTTAAACCCTGAATTCAGATATATCCTTTGTCCTTGTTTAATAATAAGGAAAACTTTTATTAATAGAATAATATTCAACTCCAATGCATAGTATCATACTGTTTGTCCTGTCTACGGCAGTTTGGCCTAACTAGCCTTATTTAGGGTTACCCGACAAAAAATAGACCGTTTCTCCTAGTGGAGTCTCTCCCACATATATATATTTACAGGAAAACCAATCAATTACCCGGTAGTATTTATTGTCCACATTATGTGCTGTCAGTGAACACATGAACTAGGAAATATGACGGGCAGTCTAACTCTATTCCTCGGAGCTGCAAATAACGTGTTAATTGACTGGTGCTCTTCCGACTTGTTTCCCCCCTACTTCTCTGGGCCAATCAGCGGCCTTTGATTAGTCTATATATAATATATACGCCTTACTTAAACTGCATTTTTGTGGGTTGACTTCATATTACGAAAGTATTTAAGTATGTTTTATATTTAAAAGTGCTTTAGTTTCTTCTGCGAACTGTCTTTGTGTCTTTGCTCCCCCTGTCGTTGATTTACAAGTCATTACAACGAGAGGCGTGTATATTATATTACGAGACTGATACAGACGTTAGACAGACATAAGTCAGACAGACACAGACGTAACACATACCTTACAGTGGAATGCAGGCCTTTGACTCTCGTACAGACTTCAAAGTAAACTTGCAGACAGGTAGACATAGTTAAATTGACAGACATCAGAGGGAGACAGACTCCGTTCCAATCTGACAGATTTTTCCCCTCCCAGTTCCCTCTGCCAATCCGTCAGACAGATTCTGTCCCCCTCTCTGCCAAGTGCCAATCCATCAGCAGGGCTGTTATTGTTAAATACGTGCAAAAAATCGTAAAAAATACGGCTAAATTTCTCCAGGATAAAAATACGCGTATTTTCTCAAAAATACGCGACAAGAAAGTTCAACACCAGGTCTGAATAGGGGTTGTTAAATACGCGAAAAAATACGCGCGCAGAGCGCTACCCATTTTTATATCATCAATATTTACAGTGCGCGCACGACGTTTTTGCACACCTGGCTATATAAATTACTCGTAAAAGTTGAACCATACAATTTGACTGATTGTTGCAGTGTTGCACTCCCAAAAATTTGGCAATTTTCGAAAAAAAAAACTCCTATCGTATTTGTTGCCGTATTTTTCAAAAGTACGTATATTTAACAACCTTGTTCATCAGACCGATTCTGCTCCCCCTCTGCCAATCCATCCGTCAGATTCTGTCCTCTTCTCTGCCAGACATATTTTACTGACTTACGTAGACTGCTGTAGACAGATTGACAGACATATTTTTATAGTTTAGACAGGTGGACACGAGAACGGACAGGGTGTGAAATGACCCCATCCTTAGATTTGTGTGTTTTTTCTTCATTTTGTGATCGGTCCACTCTCCGCTTCGGTGAAACCGTGAAAAATGTTTGGTGTTCGGTTTTGATACTGGGTTGGATTCTGCGGACATTTTCTGATGTTCGGTTTTTGTTCACTTGTTGTAAACTTTGAAAAAAAGGACAGAAAAGTTATCGACATCTATAGTTATAACGGGAAAATATGTACATCTATTAAACAACACTAGGTTTATTCGCGGCATCGGACATATCTCGATAAATTAATAGCTTCTCACTTTAAGAGCTGTGTAGATGTCGCCGATACGAAGTCGAGGTTGTTATACCGCTCGATTGAGTGTGGTTGTTCCATTTTATATCGGACCATGGGGACCGAGAAAGCGAGAGTTGAACTTGAGAGTTGTACTGTATTATGCGATATAACGAGCTCGGAGGGTATCTTGTTAACTGTTAGGCCGTCACCCCTCGTAAAAGGAAGGAAACCTGAAGACAGCGTTTAACGCTAGATGTAGACAGTGTGCACGGTGTCTCTTTGTGCCAGGGTGCTTTGATCTGCGGATATGTCGGGTTTCTGCTGGGCTCAGGTGGGCAAGTTACTCAGAGACAGACTTAAGTACAGACAAACAGACAAGGATACAGACAAACAAACAAAGATACAGTAAAACAGCCAAGGCAAACAGCCAAGAGACAGGCAAACAGCCAAGAGACAGGCAAACATACTAAGGTGCAGACAGACAGACGAGATACAGACAAACAGACAGACAAAGAGACAAAAAGACATAAAAAGGTACTATACAGACAACCAGATAAGAGACAGACAAACAGACAAGAGACACGAGACAGACAAACAGACAAAGGTCTAGACAAACAGCCAAGAGACATGCAAAAGTGCAGATAAGGATAAAAGAGACAGCCAAACAGAAAAGACACAGACAAAGGTACAGAGACAGACGAAGGTACAGACAAGCATAAAAGAGACAGACAAACAGACAAGAGACACGAGACAGAAAAACAGACAAAGGTCTAGAAAAACAGCCAAGAGACATACAAAGGTGCAGACAAGGATAAAAGAGACAGCCAAACAGAAAAGGTACAGACAAAGGTGCAGACAACCAGATAAGAGACAGACAAACAGAAAAAGTTGCAGACAAAGGGGCTGACACAGACAAAGGTACAGACAAACATACAGACGAACAGACGCACTTTCACTGACAAGGTTTAGCTTCCTTAGGAGACCCAACGCGCATAAATTAAATTCGCGATGTACAAAGGTAGTTTTAATGATAAATTCCGACCCAATAAGTTGTAGACAATGCCTAATTCCCCTTTCCCTATTACATTAACAAGTATATACTACCGACCTGATGTTTCACTGCTAATTCACACCTGGGACGTTAACTAATGTAAATTATATATATATAGCTATATATCCCACCGCTGCAGGCTAAGGCCTCAGCTGGAGGTCACAAAATATTTCTGTTATAATGCAAAAGTGTTGACGGGAGAGCGAACGTTTTTAATGTACAACAACCTACCAAGACAAGTTATTATAATAATAAATATATAGAAAATCCAGTAAGTTAATATATATATTTAGATATATATATAAAAACTATATTTATATTTATATATATATAGTCGCCTCATCTACGTGCGCGTCTCCGGTGTAGTCTCGAGTATATAAATGAGTGTATCTCTCGATGTTTGATGGTTGTTGCAATTGTTTCCAAAAGTTCCTAGTTAGGTTGAACGTTGCCGTGGTGCCCCGAGAGGATAGTATCTCCGAGATATCCAAGTATCACAGTAATAATAACGGAGGAGGAGGAGACCAGAGAACTGTTGACGAGTTCGGGTCGGAAGGAAGTCAATTCAACCAAGCTCCTGGGTCCCTGAGGCATGCCGCAGCAGAAACTTTTCTAGAAATGTAAGAAATATCAATATATCAATAATATATCAATATTTTCATTGTGGGTGACACACACGTGGCGCGGCGCCCGAAAATGAGAATTGTTTTGAAATTTCGAGGTCGCGCGCATTGTTTACGTACGTGATTATATACTGTGAAATCAGGATAACGTTAGTGCAAATGGCGCACGCGTGGAAATTTCAAAACAAATCTCACATGCCGCTACACCTGTGTCAAAAAAGTTTTAAAAACTTTTATAACTGAAAAAGTTAATGTATAAAGTTGAAAAACTTAGTGCAATAAACCGTATTGACTCTTGATATTACCTACCTTACGAGACATATTTAAAAGGTACGAAATTTGGGGATTTTACGAAAAAATCCCCATATTTTCGTTCCCCCAAAATTTCGATCCCCAAAATTATTTCCCCCAAATTAGTTAATTGCGGGTTTTTGATTTGACTAACAATGCATAAAATATGGAATTCCCAGGCAAATTTCAATAAGTATATCAGTGCAGAAGAGTTAAAAATATCTTAAATGCAGTAATTCCTAATAAAACCTCCTACACTCGACTCGATAAAAAGGATCTTGTACTGGAAATTCTACTACTTCGATCACCTCAGTAATATTGGCCTTTCTGAAGTTCTGATTTATTCCCAAAAGTTACCTTATATTTTTCAAATTTGAAAAAGGCGAAAATCACCTGATTTAATTTGGGGTACGAAATTTGGTGATTTTTGAAAAAAATCCCCATATTTTCGAACCCCCAAAATTTCGATCCCCGGAATTATTGTTCCATGTTATTTTGTCTTGTAAGGTATTTTAGCTGGTCCTCCTAAGTTGACCCCAAAGAAGCAATTGTCACGTTTGTTGCTCGACGTTTCAATTGAAGATTCATGTAGTTTTGCATTTTTAAAGCCCTCTGACGTTTTCATCGATATCTAAAATACATAAGACACAATAAAGCAGTATATTATGTATGCTCATAGTGTACATTGTACTTGGTTTGTACTGTACATTGTACACGGTTTGTAATGTATATTGTTCACGCTATACACTATAGAACGAGCTTCATAGATTTTAAGCTGGATGGGAATCAAAATTTCCAAAGTTGGTTGTTTAAGCGGGTAAGGTGCTCTATAAGTTAATACTTTTATCTTTAAATCTTTTGATGTGTGCTACATTTATGCTTTGGCTGCCGTCAAATAGCTAAATTGGTTTTATAAGACTTGTTTGAATGCTTCGCCGACAATAATCTTATTAGCAGAAATCTTAATGGCAGGAATCACACCTCAATAAAATACCAATAACTGTAACATTTCTTAGTCAGTAATCAACTTGGCTCCAGACTTGTGATGAATCATTATTAATTTCTGACACCTCTAAATCTTATAGTCCGTCGAGCATAGCTTGTCACTATTCTACTATTGCTGCTGTGATACAATGTACTATGAGACCTGTTTCATTGCATATTATTTCTCCAGGCATCGCTAGATTTATTACTTTAGTTGTTATGATTTTTGATAGAAATCGTGTTTGTTTGTAAAATACTTGAGTGGCACAAAGGCTACTTCTCAACATTGTTTACAAACAAATCGTGTAAACTTGTAAAACGATTCGTTGACAGTGCCATTCTAAGGAATGGTGTGACAAGCAAGGTAGTAACATGAATTGATAATAACAAACATTGGAAATAATAACAAACTATGGAAATGTTTGGATCTATTCCATGAAATCGTGAAAGAAGACTTTTTCTTTTCTCCAGAACATCTTCTGATCATAATTTAAAAAAACATGGAAAAGATAATTTTAAAAGGAAACATAATATTATTGTTTCATTTCAATTTTTCTATTAAATAAGGAGCTTATAATCGTGAGCCAGGAATTCTTCTCAGAATCGTGCGCCGTACGCGAAAAAATAAATCAAGAAATATCTCCACAATTATGGAACCCTCTGAAGTTTTCATTGGTGTCCATGATACACAGACATTTGCCTGTTCAGGTCCATAGTTTTTATACCCTTAATACCCTCGCCTTTTGATCTGCTGATCAAACAAGATACATTCCTCGGGAAGTATCCCAAATGTACCCGAGATGCGCGTGTCTAGATGTATTTTATAATAGAATTTGACAGATCTAAATTAGGAGGAGTTAGTAAATTTGCCAAATCTCGTCGCTCTGAAGGCGTCAAGGTGTGAATATTTAAATACACTTCATTTTAATTCTCTTCTCCGAGGAGGAATTCATCCTGCTTATTTGTATTTTCTTCAGTTTCATCCTGCTTATTTGTATTTTCTTCAGTTTCATCCTGCTTATTTGTATTTTCTCCAGTTAATCCTGCTTATTTGTATACTATTTTCTTCAGTTAATCCTGCTTATTTGTATACTATTTTCTTCAGTTAATCCTGCTTTTATACTATTTTCTTCAGTTTATCCAGCTTATTTGTATAGTATTTTCTTCAGTTTCACCGTTGCGGAGGTCTCAATTACAAAGTTTTCTTTTTTACCCATCCTCACCAGCAGTAAAGAAGCAAACTTGGACTGTATTCCGCTTTTTTAGGCTTCAACTTTGACCAAATTACGCCAAGACGACCAGTTATTATAGAACTGCGGTGATTTAATTTGTAACTCACAAGTAAAGAAGTGACTTACAAGAAACTTACAACTTTACAAGTATTATCTTATCCGCGGAATTAAAGTTTATGCCGTGACACTTGTTGTATTTTTACAACTTCCCGTTTTACTATAAACCTCGAGGAGATACATATCGGTCCAGGCTGTACCCCTATCTTCGTGCGACAGTTCGCAGAAAAGCGACTATATCGGCCGGGAGAATAGCTTAATTCCATTAATTTGGTTGCCTTGCGCTGATATGTAACCCTGCTTCTACTCACGACTTTATAATAGTAGTCTCCACACACTTAACAGTGTCGACTCTCAATTTATTGGCACACATTTTTCCTTCATCCTTCATATGAATTTGCTAATTTGTTTGAACGTCGTCAATTTACCACTTTGAACATGATGGTTACTCTTGTAAAATAGGGTTATAAAATAGAGTTTTTTAATAACTGCGTGGTTGGCGGTCGCATGTCGCGTCTATGATTCCAGTACAAACTTCTACAGTTTATATATTGGTTGGTGGAAGGAACGCGTCACGCTGAATACTGTCAAGGTGTTACTGACAGATCACGTATGGTACTCTAGTTTTATATCCCACGTATATATAACAGTACTCTAAGGGGTCACGTTTACCAGCTAAAACGCTGGGGTGTTGAGAAGCGGAGCCGGATATACGCGGTCACGTGCAGAAAAATAGGGGCTGTGACGTCCAGAAAATGAGGGGGCTGTGACGTGCAGAAAATGGAAATGAGGGGCTGTGACGCGCAGAAAATGAGGGGCTGTGACGTGCAGAAAATGAGGGGCTGTGACGTGCAGAAAATGGAAATGAGGGGGCTTAGCTGCAGAGAAATGAGTTCAAAATGAACTTTTCATTTTTTGTAGAATGATCACTTTGGCTGTTTGCTCTAGCTATATCTAATGAGCTTATAGAAGCTACACAAGTTTTAACTTAAAGCCCTCTTTTGCTTAAAGCCCTCTTTTGCTTGAGCTTCCAGAATCCAGAGTGCACCCTGGGGTCCTTTCTCCAACTTTTTACTGAAGTCATAATGGACTCTCAGGTTTCCAAATCCTCTTAGATTCTGTGGTTCATTGGTTGAATTCCGGAGATGGTAGCATTGATTAAATTATGACTTCAATTAATTGTGGTCCAAATGTAAAAGTACTCTATTATGTGTAACATATTTTTGTGTCTCACCTTGTTAATTCACGATGAGGTGGCACTCAAAAAACGGAAGTAGAAAGTTGGACCTCTTCCAAGTTTTCCTGATCCACATAATATAAAACCATCGCCAAAGAAGGAAGGTTCATTTCGCTTCTCTGATTTTTCTCCTGCGATCATGTTTCGTTCACTCTGCCTTGTTGTAGTGCTATCATGCAGCCTTGTGTTGTCTGCAAAGGATGTGACTATCCTGGTTATAGAAGAACTGAACGGCGGAAGGAAGGGTCCACCTTACGATGCTACAGTGATTGTGCAGGGGATGGAGGACTCTGCGACCCTCTTTAGTGTAATGAAAGAGGCTGAGAGGCAGGGACTTTTTACGTGAGTCTTCCTGAAATCCCACGGTTGATAAACAAAATATACGATAAGTAATGAGTAGACGACCTTAGGGCTGTCATTGTTTAATGGAAGGAGAAGGATTTCTGCATTAAGAAGTTTTAAGAAATCATATTTAGCTATTCACCGTAGAGAAACTTGAAAAATCAATCGCGATCACCATTTAAATGTTCCCCTCAAAACTTCCTCAAACCTTCCCACAGATTTGGTTACACCCTACACCCCAAATGGGGCGCCTACATCACCACCATCAACGGTTTAGCCGCTGACTCTACCGCTAAGCAGTACTGGCAGATCCTGGGAGGAGCCAGGATGAAACCAACCCAGTTTGGAGCGAGCAGTTACCTGCCTGATCACCAGGAGAAAGTGCTGTTCAGACTTGTTACTTGGGATAGAGAGCCGTGTGAGGATCCGACCGAAGAGTTCATTCCTCAGTAATGCTGCGGAAAACGGATCATATGCCAGCTAATCAGCTATTTTATACCTTCATCATGACGATTTTATGATTTTATTTATGGACAATTCCATTTTCTCCGTTTGTCAATTCGTGATGAGTTACGTTTGAATGTTTTTGTACCCAATATGACAATATTATGTTGAAGCTTTATCTTTGATTTTCGTTATTATTGCGAAAAATTTGCTTGCTTCTTTCGTGTTTTCTTACTCTACGGAGCCTTTTTATCGAGACATGTGTTTGCTTACTCTTTCTGAATTTTGGAAAATTAGCATCCTGCTCACTTACAATCGTTCCTGAACTATTTCCCTCGACATCCAAGTTTTTTTAGAATCTGAGGTCGTGAAAGAGCCGTGGCAGTAACTGTCAACAAGTTAACGTTGAGTATTTCCTCAAAAATTTTTCGGCTTGTGTACAAAAACAGCAGGATGTTAGGAATACCTAACAGGATTTGCATTACGTAGCCATTAATGTAACCTTGGCATCAGCTCAATTGTGCCCAATGCTGAGAATTTTACTACCTGAGATCTGAGATCTTGTAGAGGAAGAGTGCTCCTTTGTCTGGAAGTAAGATACCAGGAGAAGACTGATTAGCGATAACAGCTGTCGTAGAGGTGGATCGGAACACCGAACATGTTCCCATAATTTAGTGAAAAATAGGAGCAGTCATCCGGGAATTTGACCCGGATTTTCTTCCGGGTTTTCCTCCGGATTTATTCCAGTTCGGTTTCCCCTGCCACGGACTATATTCGAAGCAAAGTCTGGGCTTTGAGAACGTACTGTGTATACCAAGTGCTAACAGGTCGTAGAGGCAGGAATAGACGAACTGGCAAGGTATTTTAAAAATGAGCTGCCGTCTGATGTACTGCGTTTTGTTTAGTGTGCATAATAATAGGCAGTGGGTATAGTGTATACTAGGGTTTCCATTATCGGTAGCAATTTTTTAACGGCGATAATCGATAACTTTTAGTGAATTATCGGCGATACCGATAATTAACGGCGATAAATTTACTTCAGATTTATACGTAAATTTATTTCAATTTTTCTCAATTTATGAATTCGCAAACATTAATTCAGCCACTTTGCTCCGTTTGGTGGTCGGCGAGCTGTGCGCTAGGAACTTCTTTTCCCTCATAGCACCCTTAATGAATTATGAAACTGATCGTTGCTATCTGGTTGAAAAATAATTCGTCAACAGCTGCAAGGGCAGCATACATTTCTTCTTCACATTTTTTCTCAGCATATGATACGATTAACTTTTGCTGAGTTTTGGCCGTTTTGCTTTAGACTCTGCCATCTCGGCCTTTGGACGATCAATACTGTGCTTTGCTTTGAGATGATACCACAAACTAGAATAACTGCTCTTCGAAGGTGCACCAGATTAAGACTTCGTACACTGCTTGCAGACCACTTCCTCCCCCTCTTTTGTAAAGAACTGTCATGATATGCAGTGGCTTTATATGTTAAATAAAAATTGAAGTATCAATCAACGGAGACTCGGAGTAGAACGTGAGTCAAAGGTCAAACGTTTAAAAGAGGTCAGAAAAATCTAAAAATTAAACTTACCTTGGGTGTATTTTCTTTTGATATAATCATGAGACACAAGGCCGTGAAAAATGCTACAAATTGTTATCCAAACTGGCCCGTTGCTTTTGAATTAGTAAAAACCGTGAAATTAACTGATTTTTACTTTATTCGAGTTAAATAATATGGTTTCAAAAATATTAAATTTTATCGGTTTATCGGCACAAAATTATCGCCGATAACCGATAACTGATTTTGGTCCAATTATCGCCGATAATTTTATCGGCGATATTATCGGTTGGAAACCCTAGTTAATATTGATTTAATCAGAAATAGGACGATTAGAGTGGTAACGAACATAATTGTTACAATTGAAGATGTTCGTAACCAGTCTAATCGTCCTATTTCTGATTAAATGAACGAAGAAATCCCTATTCTACACACTATATTGATTTTAAAGATTCATGTTTTGTATGATTGGAGTGAAACGTTAATGGATCGACAATGGATTAGTAATCTGTGAGTCGCAGTAGTTGATATCAGAATAAACTGATGGTTTTATTGAAAGCGCTATATACTGATACAGCTCTATAGATTTTACTCATCAGCTGTGAATGCTCTGCTTAATGAGAATATCTAGATCTCATTGTGGCGCTGTTTTCATTATTATATTCTGTCAAAGGATTATTCGACACTTCAGTGTTTTACAATATACCACTTTGGAATTGTTCCTTGTGTCCTATGATTTGAGCATCACAAGGGCACAATGAAATTAGTCGCAATGGTTGATATCAGCCTCAGAATACACTGATCCAGTTTTATTCACCGTGAGCGTTACATTTTACTTATCAACTTGAAACTCCTGTGGATGAGAATATCCAGGTCGCATTGTGGTGCTTTTTTCATAGTTTTATCCCATAATCATCAAGGATTATTCGACACCTGTGTTTGCAACCTACCACTTTGGAATTGTTCCTTTTGTCCTCTGATCACAACTTCACTTCTTCTGGACTTCTTTACGAGAAATTTTATCTTAAATGCGGGGAAATAATTCTGATGAGCGCATCTTTGGAAGTTCGAAAGTATGCCAGGATGGTTTTTCCCACGACGATTACGTACTCTTATCAAAGTTTTATGAGGTGCGAAAATAAGGTGATTATTTCGTCAAATCCCCAAATTTCCTCACACATAGATGAGTCCTTTAAACTTTTTTCTCTTATTTGACATGATCTTATTTGACATGATCTTATTTGACATGATCTTGGTGGTTAACACTTGCGTTGAGGTGTAATTTTAGCCTGGCAGAGCAAAGAAAATGGGGCACTTGACATTAGTAGAGTTACTTTACCAATATTTTATGGCAGATAAAGCAAAACCGAGCAGGATTATAAACGAACCAAATCGATCGAACTATGTTTAAAACTAAGCTGCAAACTGCAGCTGAATATGTCTTCCTTGACCTATATATAAACACACCTTCATTCCAGTGCCATGATACTTTTACTTCTATCCATTGCAGAGCTCTTGTACCTATAAGTATCTCCCTACCCTAACCTTGCCCGATGATAAGCAGTGTTCTCTCTTAACAATGTGTCAACAATTTGCAAGTCCTGCTGCAGCGACACTTCGTCTCCAGGAGGCTAAGAGACTTCCCTGTTTTGTAGAACTCGGGATGCCTGCCAAGGTTCAGTGTATCGCACTGGACCTTATACAGCAATAAATACTAGGTACGTCTTTGACGGCTGCAAAATATATACGGAATACAAGTCGATGAAAATTGATAGTTGACTATATATTGAAAACTTTCGAAGCATGCTTGTGCTGTCAAAGCAGAATATTTTGTACATCCATTAGTATCGGGGTCTCTCCCGTTTTACTGAGGCTTTCTTGTGCGTTTTCCGATATTTTCGCTAGAATAAGGCGCTTGAGGTGTAACTATAGAGGACTCAACAGGTGTTCTCTTGTCGAATTCAAATATTTATTGTTTTCATCAACTTTCTATATTTTGAAACGTTTTAAACTTGTGGTATATATCGTCACATTGGGATATTTTTTGTCGCGATTTTAATTCTTTGACTTTAGTGCAGTATTATATACGAGTTGTTAAGTGTTTCAGGCTATAGAAATGACTACGCGTACTGCCATAATAATTTACCGATTTTTAGCTAAAGACTAAAGAGGACAGCACTTGTAGCCTTCGCTCCACCACCCAAACATAATACAACCCTCCTAATTTGAAAGAACGCGGATTAATTCCTGTCGCGAAATTTCACAAAATCGCGGATTAATTCTTGTCGCGACATTTCACAAAATCGCGGATTAATTCTTGTCGCGACATTTCACATTTGCCACAGATATCCTCCGATGTTTGATTACCATCAACATCGCATTGCAGTTCTTCTGCTGTTTTCAGGAAACTACAGGGGTCACAGGGCCGAGTCTAGGGTTGAAATTAGCATAGTTTTCAGGAAAAACCAGGGTACAGGGGCCAGTCTAGGGCCATTGTTTTCAGGAAACTACAGGTTGGAAATTAGCATTGTTTTCAGGAAACCACAGGGTCACAGGGGCCGAGTCTAGGGGTTGAAATTAGCATTGTTTCAGGAAACTACCGGGTCACAGGGCCGAGTCTAGGGTTGAAATTAGCATTGTTTTCAGGGAAACCACCGGGGTCACAGGGCCGAGTCTAGGGTTGAAATTAGCATTGTTTTCAGGAAACTACCGGGGCCGAGTCTAGGGTTGAAATTAGCATTGTTTTCAGGAAACTACCGGGGTCACAGTGAGTCTAGGGTTGAAATTAGCATTGTTTTCAGGAAATACCGGGGTCACAGGGCCGAGTCTAGGGTTGAAATTAGCATTGTTTTCAGGAAAGTCTGGGATTATGGGGTCTACAGGGTCACAGGGCCGAGTCTAGGTTGAAATTAGCATTGTTTTCAGGAAACTACCGGGGAAACTACCATTGGGGTCGGGGTTAGGGCCGAGTCTAGGGTTGATTAGCATTGTTTTCAGAGTTCACCGGGGTCACACCTGGTCCTGGGGGCCGAGTCTAGGGTTGAAATTAGCATTGTTTCAGGAAACTACCGGGGTCGGGGCCGCAGTCTAGGGTTTGAAAATTAGCATTGTTTTCAGGAAACTACCGGGGTCACAGGGCCAAGTCTAGGGTTGAAATTAGCATTGTTTTCAGGAAACTACAGGGGTCACATAGGGCTGAGTCTAGGGTTGAAATTAGCATTGTTTTTCAGGAAACTACCGGGGTCACAGGGGCCGAGTCTAGGGTTGAAATTAGCATTGTTTCAGGAAACTACCGGGGTCACAGGGCCGAGTCTAGGGTTGAAATTAGCATTGTTTTCAGGGAAACTACAGGGGTCACAGGGGGCCGAGTCTACCGGGGTTGAAATTACCATTGTTTTCAGGAAACTACCGGGGTCACAGGGTTGAGTCTAGGGTTGAACCATTAGCATTGTTTTCAGGAAACTACTAGGGGGTCTACCGGGGTCAGGGCCGAGTCCAGGGTTGAAATTAGGTTTTCAGGGAACCATGGATTTTCAGGTTAGGGTATTGTTTTCAGGAAATGGGGCCGAGTAGCATTGTTTTCAGGAAACACCGGGGTCCGGGGGCCGAGTCTAGGAAACTACCAGGGTTGAAATTAGCATTGTTTTCAGGAAACTACCGGGGTCACAGTGCCGAGTCTAGGGTTGAAATTAGTATTGTTTTCAGGAAACTACCGGGGTCACAGGGCCGAGTCTAGGGTTGAAATTAGCATTGTTTTCAGGAAACTTTCAGGGAAACTACCATTGTTTTTCCAGGAAACTACCAGGGGTCACAGGGCCGAGTCTAGGGTTGAAATTAGCATTGTTTTCAGGAAACTACCGGGGCCGAGTCTAGGGTTGAAATTACCATTGTTTCAGGAAACTAGGGCCGAGTCTAGGGTTGAAATTCATTGTTTTCAGGAAACTACAGGGTTCTGAGGGCTGAGTCCAGGGTTGAAATTAGCATTGTTTTTGTTTTTCAGGAAACTACGTGTTTCGAAGAACTACCGGGCCAAGGGGCCGAGTCTAGGGTTGAAATTAGCATTGTTTTCAGGAAACTACCGGGGTCACAGGGGCCGAGTCTAGGGTTGAAGTTAGCATTGTTTTTCATGGAAACTACAGGGGGTCAGTCTAGGGCCAAGTCTAGGGTTGAAATTAGCATTGTTTTTTCACAGGGGAAACTACCGGGGTCACAGGGCCAGAGTCTAGGGTTGAAATTACCGGGGTCCTGGGGCCGAGTCTAGGTTGGCATTTTCAGGAAACTACCAGGGGTCACAGGGCCGAGTCTAGGGTTGAAATTAGCATTGTTTTTGTTTCTAGGGTTGAAAAGCATTGTTTTACTACGGGGTCACAGGGCCAAGTCTAGAGGTTGAAATTAGCATTGTTTTCAGGAAACTACCGGGAGGTCTGGGGCCGAGTCTAGGGTTGAGTAGCATTGTTTTCAGGAAACTACCGGGGTCACAGGGCCGAGTCTAGGGTTGAAATTAACATTGTTTTCAGGGAAACTACCGGGGTCACAGGGCCGAGTCTAGGGTTTGAGCATTGTTTTCAGAAACTGCAGGTCAGCATTGTTTTGGCATTGTTTTCAGGAAACTACCGGGGTCACAGGGCCGAGTCTAGGGGTTGAAATTAATTGTTTTCAGGAAACTACGGGGTCTGGGGCCGAGTCTAGGGTTGAAATTAGCATTGTTTCAGGAAACTACAGGGTCAGACGTAGGGTTGAAATTAGCATTGTTTTCAGGAAACTACCCGGGTCACAGGGGCCGAGTCTAGGGTTGAAATTAGCATTGTTTTCAAGGAAACTACCGGGGTCTTGGAGGCAGAGTCTAGGGTTGAAATTAGCATTGTTTTCAGGAAACTACCGGGGTCACAGGGCCGAGTCTAGGGTTGAAATTAGCATTGTTTTGGTGGAAACTACCGGGGTTTCTACCGGGGCCGAGTCTAGGGGGTTTTTGAAATTAGCATTGTTTTTGTGAAACTACCGGGTCACAGGCCGAGTCTAGGGTTGAAATTAGCATTGTTTTCAGAAACTACCGGGTTCACAGGGCCGAGTCTAGGGTTGAAATTAGCATAGTTTTCAGGAAACTATCGGGTCACAGGGCCGAGTCTAGGGGTTGAAAATTAGCATTGTTTTCAGGAAACTACCAGGGTCACAGGGCCCGAGTCTAGGGTTGAAATTAGCATTGTTTTCAGGAAAACCACCGGGGTCACAGGGCCGAGTCAGGGTTGAAATTAGCATTGTTTTCAGGAAACTACAGGGTTCAGGGCCGAGTCAGGGGTTGAAATTAGCATTGTTTTCAGGAAACTACCAGGGGTCAGGGGCCGAGTCTGGGGTTGAAATTAGCATTGTTTCAGGAAACTACCAGGGGGTCACAGGGCCGAGTCTAGGGTTGAAATTAGCATTGTTTTCAGGAAACTACCGGGGTCATAGGGGCCGAGTCTAGGGTTGAAATTAGCATTGTTTTCAGGAAACTACCGGGGTCAGAGGGCCGAGTCTAGGGGTTGAAATTAGCATTGTTTTCAGGAAACCACCGGGGTCACAGGGGCCGAGTCTTAGGTTGAAATTAGCATTGTTTTCAGCAAACTACCGGGGTCTGAGGCCGAGAGTCTAGGGTTGAAATTAGCATTGTTTTTCGAAACTACCAAGAGATTCACAGGGCCGAGTCTAGAGTTGAAATTAACATTGTTTCAGGAAACTACCAGGATGCAGGGCCGAGTCTAGGGTTGAAAGTTAGCATTGTTTTCAGGAAACTACCGGGTCCACAGGGCCGAGTCTAGGGTTGATAGCATTGTTTTCAGGAAACTACCGGGGTCTGGGGCCAGAGTCTAGGGTTGAAATTAGCATTGTTTTCAGGAAACTACCGGGGACACAGGGGCCGAGTCTAGGGTTGAAATTGGCATTGTTTCAGGAAACTACCGGGATTCTGGGCCGAGTCTAGGGTTGAAATTAGCATTGTTTTCAGAAACTACCGGGGTTCGCAGGGCCGAGTCTAGGGTTGAAATTAGCATTGTTTTCAGGAAACTACCGGGTCTGAGGGCCGAGTCTGGGTTGAAATTAGCATTGTTTTTGTTTCAGGAAACTACCGGGTCCGGGGTAAACAGGGGCCGAGTCTGGGGTTGAAATTAGCATTGTTTCGAAACTACCGGGGTCTGGGGCCAGGTCTAGGGTTGAATTAGCATTGTTTTCTACCAGGGTCTGAGGGGCCGAGTCTAGGGTTGAAATTAGCATTGTTTTCGAAACTGGGTCACAGGGCCGAGTCTAGGGTTGAAATTAATTGTTTCAAGGAAACTACCAGGGTCACAGGAGTCTAGGGTTGAAATTAGCATTGTTTTCGAGGAAACTACCGAGTCTAGGGCCGAGTCTGGTTGAAATTAGCATTGTTTCAGGAAACTACCAGGGGTCACAGGGCCGAGTGTAGGAGGTTTTTACCGGGGACACAAGTCTATTAGCATTGTTTTCAGGAAACTACCAGGGTCTGGGAGGCCAAGTCTAGAGGGTTGAAATTAGCATTGTTTTCAGGGAAACTACTGGGCCGAGTCTAGGGTTGAAATTAGAATTGTTTTTACCAGGGTCTGGGTCCAGTCTAGGGTTGAAAACATTGTTTTCAGGAAACTGCAGGGAAACTACAGGGGTCTGGGGCCGAGTCTAGGGTTGAAATTAGCATTGTTTTCAGGAAAATACCAAGGTTCACAGGCCGAGTCTAGGGTTGAATTAGCATTGTTTTCAGGAAACTATCGGGTCACAGGGCCGAGTCTAGGGTTGAAATTAGCATTGTTTTCTAACACATATTATCTTCCCTTACTTGGGCACGGAACTTCCTTTAACTTATGATATTCTCTATTTTAATAAGCCGTACAGAAAATAATAGTTTTGCAGCATTCCTTTTCCTCCTCCGCAGTACACGTTACAATCGGCCACGTAAGTGGCTTTCAACTCCTTTGACGTGGACCAATCAAGCAAGTTGACCGTCAACTCGCGCGCTTATTGAGTCAATACTCAATGTTAAGAAGATGTAGTTAGACCAGAGGAAGAAGAAGGGACATGGCTATGATACTGAGAAATCAGTCATGACAGTGACCAATCAGTTAACATTCAAGTCGCGCTGGTGGTCAATATCCAAATGAACCGGTGGGTAGAGTACAAAGCCGCGAAGATGTTAAAGTATTAAACGACCCTCACTGTGACCTCTTGCCCATTAATTGATGACGAGGGCTTGTTTTCCCCTTTCTTTAGGATATCAACTCGGGGAAATTAAAAAAGTTTCTAATTAATAACGTTTCTAACTTCTTTTTTTATAAAAACCCCTTTTTGACATTCAGTTGCTTTTTTACTTCCATTTTTTTTTCCCCGGGTCATAATATACAGTTTGTTTTTTTGAATGTTTCAAAAAAGTTTGAAACAACTCATATCCCAAAATCATGGGGGTTTTAAATTTTCCCAAATTCCTTGTAAAATGAATTTACAGCGGTATATAAAAAACTACAAATATGATTGTCGGTATGGATGAGGGGGAGGGGTTGGGAAATTTCTAATAGCTTTATAGAAAAAACTTTTTTTTAATTTTCCCCCCTTTAATAGTATCCAAATTTATTAAACTGTCAACACCAAGGGGAAAAATACACGTTTAACTCGTGCTATTAACCGTTAATCATGGAACAATCGATAGTCAACAGTTACTTTTATTACAACAATTTACAAGTTTAAATTATAACAAAATTATTAAATTTTACCAATTTACAAAATAATATCCCCTTTTTTATTAATTAAAATTAAATTCTTATAAATTATTTTTTTTTTTAATTATTCTTTAGACCGGGGCTGTGACATTCAACCAATCCACGGGGAACTGTTACTTTTAACTTTTGATTGGGGATAAAAAAAATTGAGTTTCGGAAAGGCTGACATTTTGAGTTTCCCTTTTTACTGATTGTTTTACTTTTTAATAAATAAGGAGCCAAAATTTCCCCGGGGAATTTTTCAAAAATTAGAATAACCAAAATTTAAGAAAAAAGAAATTGGGGCGGTTTTAAAATTTTGGGCATTCCTCAAATTTTTTTAAAATTTTAAAAATTTTTAAAATAATATTGTGCAATGCAAGAATTTAAATTTTTGGTCCCCAAATTTTGAAAAAATTATTTTTTCCCTTTCCCTTATTGTTTAATTTAAATTGTAAATTTCGATTGCAAAATGAAAATTTTAGTTCAAGGAAAGTATAAAATATTTTCTTGAAACATTTAAATTCTTCCGAATTTTCAAAAAACAAGTAATATTTTCGGGGAAAATTTTAATTTGCAGCTAAACCGGGTAGTTAAAAATAAATTACCTTGACAATTGGGAAAGTTTTTAAAAAGAACAAAAAGTTTTTCCCATCTCTGTCAACCCCAAATTAATGATATATTGTTAATATTTCCTCTTCATACTAAAAGATGAAAAATACCAAAATAGATGCATTTTATATTAAAAATATTTAAATTTACAACGGTGAATCATGAATATAAATAATATAAAATGTAAGTCGGAAAAATTTTAAAATCCACTGGGGCCCCAACCCTGGGTTTTGAATTTTGTTGGGTGTTATCAACATATAACAAAACCTACCTTCAAATTATAAAAGATATATAAAAATTATATCTTTAGGTTAAATAAACCCCCCAAACCCCAAAAATCCAAAACCCCCCCAAAAGAAAAACCCCCCACCCAAATTGGGGCCCCCTTTCCAAAAAACCCCCAAAACCCCAAAAAACCCACAAGAAACCCCCCCCAAGGCCCCCGAAAACCTCCACGAAAACCCCCAAAAATTGTTTTTAATAAAATTTTTTAAAAATACAAACCAGCCGAAAAAAGCCCAAACCCCGGAAAAAAAGTATTTTAATAAATGTGGAAACCCCCCAAAACCCCCGAAAACCCCCCGCCCAAACGAAACCCCCAACCCGAAAAACCCAACCCCCCCCCAAAACCCCCCCCCAAAAAAACCCAAACCATTACCCCCCAAAAAAAACAAAAACCAAATCCCCCGACCAGAACCCCCCGCCCTCCCTTCCGGAAAAACCTTCCCGAAAAGCCCATTTAAAAACCCCATTTATTTGTTTTTTCCCTTAATAAACCAAGTTATAATTTGGCCCGATTGCTAAAAGGGAGCACCTTTTAACTTTTTTTTATACTAAATTTCTCGTTGATTTGCCTCGTGTCAATATTAGGAAATAGGAATATATTCGAAGACTTTTGATATTAAAATCACTCGTTTTAGTGAAACGTTTCTTACCCTAAACTCCTCAGTCTAGTTTCATATCAGGACACCTTTCTTTTTCGGAGATCTCTGCTCAAGCGTGTGTTTTAATACCCTTGTTGTGAACCCGACCAAGGCAAAGATTATCACTTGTCAGATTTGATCTGATGTCGAACATCACCTGTGGACCTAACATCTGAACTCCGTTTCTTGTGTAGAGCTTTCTCCGCTCCCCTCGAATGGGAATAACCAATGGACCGTGAGTCTGCTATTTCACGAGAAATAGGCGGGCAGAATGACGTCATTATCACATCATGATGTAGTGAGTTGATGACGTCACACCGCCTATTCCTCGTGCACGGCGTATTTATAACCAATGTGAGTCTGCTATTTCAGTGCTGTATTAGCAAACCTGGGGCATCCTCAAATCTCCTTGACATTGACCAATCAGCGCGCGAGTTTACGGTCAACTCGCGCGCTGATTGGACGTAAGACTATGTCAAAGGGACCTGTGGGTACGCTAATACAGCGTCGATACTAAAACTACCGGTACTCGTCGAATAAGAAATAGAGTAATTCCAGTGTTTTACTCATTTTAGGGTGGATCCTTACCCTTTTTGTTTTTTCATTTCCAACTACAACTTTCCTTGAAAATTATTCTGGGAAGTTCTTAAAAATTTAACCTCCGGACCAATAAATTCCCCAGTACTCTGGCCTAATGTCCTGCAGTCTGCTTTGTGCGTATGACTGGTGCATGACCACAGACCCTGTGAACTGTATAATAGGGTATGCCTCCTTATTTCACGCGAAATTAGGTCGTGCAATGGCCAGCTCTTTCTTCCTGACCTCCAAAGGCTACAGTTCCTCCAAGGGCTGATTCACTGAGGCTCCAATTCTTCGAAAGACTGATGCACTCAGGCTAAAATCCCTCCGAAGACTGATGCACTCAGGCTAAAATCCCTCCAAAGGCTGATGCACTCAGACTCCATTGGACAAAGTGGACCCTCTCAATAAACCTCTGGGTATTGAGCGGGTGATGTCATGAGTTTCCATTCCAACGCCCCATTCTACGGAGCTCTGTACATGTACCCATTACGGCTAACAAATCCGGTGCAACAAAAAACTTCAGCAGGATAACGTTTATTCTGTGAAATTAAGGCAGACTACGAAAGTGGGATTTAACTGGCTATGCCGTTCAAGAAGCCTGTCTGAGAGGTAAACCCTGTGCTCTCCAAGCAGACGATGTCACGTCAGTAACACACCACTCTAACCCCTGGTAATGACGTCACAACCCTGAGTATCATTAGAAGTGGGAAGCAGCGCCAGGTATGACAGAGTGACATGGAGAGAGGGAGGAGGGGACAGGAGCTGCCTCCCACCCACTTATCCAGCAGTTAGTTGCAGGGTGACGTCATTATCAGAGGTTAAAGTGGTGTGTTAGTGACGTAATTATGAAGGGTTAGAGTGGTGTGTTGATAACGTCATTATCAGGAGTTAGAATGGTGTTTTTGTGACGTTGCTCGCTCATCAAGCCCATGCTGGCAGCTTATGCCGGGGTACCAAGCACAGGGGAAGGAAGGGTGTACCGTGTGCCCTGACCAAGAAGTCCTGAACTACGGGGTAAATCGCCCGGAACCACTCTTCCGGAAGGAAAGATGGTTTTTGGTAAGGAGTTCTGTAAGAATGTCACATATCGCCGGATTGGTTTGGAGTACCTGATTTCGTGGACAGCTGATACAGCTATTAGTTCTAGCTGAAGGTTGTGCTTTTGCTAGCTACTACTGATAAATCTGTAGGTTCCAGCGTTTGCGCTTTCAAAGTGCTCTAGTTTCCAGTGTTTGCGCTTTTAGTTTCCAGTGTTTCCAAAGTGCTGTAGTTTCCAGTGTTTCCAAAGTGGCTAGTTTCAGTGGCTACAACCTGGGAGGGGTGGTGGATCTGGCTCGTTATCATGAGGTGTCACCGGTCTTCAGAAAGGTCCGGTACGGTCGGAGGACTCTGTAAGTTAGAGATATGGGGTCGGATTAACCTGTAAGTTAGAGATCTGGGTCGGAGAACCCTGTAAGTTAGAGATCTGGGGTCGGAGAACCCTGTAAGTTAGAGACATGGGGGTAGGGGGACCCTGTAAGTTAGGCATCTTTGGTGAGAGGATGAGAGAGCATTCTGAAATTCTCTGAATTCAAACTCTGAAATTCTCTGAATTCAAATTCTAGCGCTCCATGAATTATTTTCTCGTCGTCTCGTCATATTTACTAAATAAAACTAAATTTTTCAGTTCCATGATGGATTAAGCTATGAGATGCAATAGTGTATGTTTTGGTTTTTAATCACAAATGTCATTCATTTCGCTTCCACTGGTTGTTTCCACAATTGCAAAATGTCTGCCCCATTTCAAAGCATACCTTTTTTGACCTCTTACCCTGTGGCGAGGGTAACATAAGTATGATAACTACATGAACAAATTGCAAGAAGTAAAAACCCTTCAGATAAACATTGAATATTTTGTATATGAAATTAATGAAGTAATGATCAAGCCTGAAAATGACTCGGGATATGTTTGATGTATAGGTACATATATACGAGCAGTTGTCATTGCCAAAATTCCAGCTCATTCAAAATATTATTAATATAATCCGTTCTTATAGACCTTCAACTTGAGCTGTCTACAGTAGAATATCATGATATAAGTCTTGTGATTTGTCAGGATTATATGTTGATTTCCTGCGCTATATTATGTAGTGCTAAGTTTGACAATGCAGGGTGGGTGTGTTCTAATTGAAAAGTCGGCTGTGATCCCTGACCGGCCCTTAGGAATGTCGTAGGAGTGCTTAAATAACACTGGATTCTGGCTGGTTATCTGGTGAACCTTTTTTCTTGGTGCATTTTTGTTGACTGCCCGTGGTTAGAGTGAATCCAGGCTGTTATCTTCTGAATCCAGGATTCCAGGCTGATGGATTCGCACTGGTATCAGGTTAAGAATGGTCAGGAATTACCAATGGGTCAGCTGAGAAGAGTCAGTGTTAGCTGGGGTTCACCAGTCTGTCAGGGTTCAGTGCTATACTTATGATATGTATTGTTCCGTGTCATTTCCATGATTATTTTGAGCTAAATCATTTGACTCGATCTGATTTCTTTCCCATCGGATCGAGATTTACCTATAGGTTCATAATAGTTTAATTCGACCAAGAAACTTTATTTCGTGGTATTCTATTAACTTACTAACCTACTATTTAACAATGTTAACACTGTTACGATGTTAAAAGGAAACTTAGCTGTACCCATATTAAAGCAATTTCCTGTTATTAATTGTACCTTGAATATAATAAAAATAGAATTGATGGGTTCCTCAGAAAAGTGACTTAAACATCACGAATCAAGGGCATCTACACTTTGCACTTTACATTTTACACTTGGCACTTTACACAGTCAGCCTTAGTCACGTATTGTACAGCTGTTGAGAACAAATGTGAAAAGATGTGAACAGAAGGGGAATATAGATATAATAAATACAGATGTGACCAGACGGGGAATATAATAAATACAGCCTCCGAACCCTCCCGTTTTCCTCTTCTTTTCCTCTTCTTTTCCTCTTCTTTTCCACCCCGGTTGGCCGATATAAGTGACTCCTCTCCATGATTACTACTGTATTCACCTCTATATTCGCGAACTTATCGTGTCGGGTTTATTGTGTATTCCGTAGAGCTGTTGTGTGTTGTAGTGTGAACCTGAGCGTTTGTTATGGAGAATTAACCGGAGTTTATATACCCCGCGGTTTGGCTATTCAATATACCCCGGAATTGGAGTTGATAACTGACTGAGGGCACGGGGTGCCAATATGCAGGAACAGCCCTACTTTTTTCTGTGAGTCCTGGCTCCTGCCCCTCAGTGCTTTTAAAACATTGCCAATACCCGCCAGATACTTCTCAATGCTGTTATAGTGTGTGTTCATCAGTCAAACAAAGGGTATAAAATCAGGGATATGCAGCCCATTCATTATACTTTCTATCGACTCTTACGCTTGAGATAGATGGGAAACAGTTTGAAGAAAACCGTCTTTACCTGGGCCTTGAGACCCACTGGATTATTCTTCTCTTACTTTTACTACTCTTTTGACTGATGAGCACACAGGCGCGCCATTCTCATCCATTCACTCGTCTTAAATAAACAAATTTATATTTTTGAAAGCAAGTCTCCTCCCAATAGGGCAATAGTTATAGAGTAAGCAACTTTTGCCATGTTAGCAGCACACTGATGACTACCTCATCAGTTTTTATTTGTTATTTTCAGAATAACGACTCATCAATTCACTCGTCTTAAATGAACAAAATTATGTTTTAGAAGGCAATTCTCCTCCCTATAGGCCAATAGAGTAACTTTTGCCTTCTCTTACCATAAGTTTACCAGAGAGTCTTGGTCCTTGGCCTATGTCCATGTGCAATGATTCCAAATCCCATTGTGCAAATCCATTCGCTGGTAGACAGGCTCAGTGCACTGATTTAAGTCCTCATTGAGGTCCTTAGGCCGCATAGAACTGTAATAATAACATGGAAGTGTAGAGTGAAATGAAACATTGAAAAGTAGGTATTCCTGTTACTGTTAAGGGGGCCGGGGGGGGGGGTCCGAGGTCGATTTTCGTTTCTTCTTTCGATAGAACTGAACGCCAGCTGCCAGACACCCCATGAAAAATATTGTTCCTAGCCGAAGTTATGAATTTTTTCAAATCGCGAGTTCGCCTGTAATTACAGTGCGCGCAAACTTACGACGCGATTTGCCGAAAATAAACTTTAAAATCTATCTCCTCCTACAGTTTTGAGGAAAACCCTTGAAACTTGGTAGTTATGTTCTAGGGCATAAAACAAAACTTTGAATCGAGCCGATTCCCGATTCAGGCCTCAGAAGTGAAAATATGGCCTCTCAAAGTTGGCTCCTGTCCCAAAAATAGTCAAAAATGACGATTTTCAAATTTCAAAAAGCCATATTTTCACTTCTGAGGCCTAAATCAAAAATCGGCTCGATTCAAAGTTTTGTTTTGTGCCCTGGAGCATGACTGCCGGGTTTCGGGGGTTTTCCTCAAAAACTGTAGGAGGAGATAGATTTTAAAGTTTATTTTCGGCAAATCGCGTCGTGAGTTTGCGCGCGCACTGTAATTACAGGCGAACTCGCGATTTGAAAAATTCATAACTTCGGCTAGGAACAATATTTTTTCATGGGGTAAAAACCTACTGGTAGCTGGCGTTCAGCTCTATCAGAAACAATGAAAAAACGAAAATCGACCTCGGACCCCCCCCCCCCGGCCCCCTTAATTCCCCTGTCACGTATTATCTTAGTTTGTTTGTCAGTTTTTTTCACATTCTTGTAACCGGCGCATTTGAATAGTGCTGGCTTAGTCACGTGAACCAAAACTTTAGTCTGACCTAGGGAAGGAACTGAAAAACCTATTGGCTTGAAACACTCACTACACGTTGTGTCGCCTCCATATGGTACGAACGGGAAGTTTCAAGTCTGTTGGTGCTTCAGTTTCTGCCACAGGCCAGTGATCGCTGACCTTGCTGCCGGCACTATTCAAATGCGCGGAGTTTAGTTCTGTGTGATTTATAACCCCTCGCCTTCCCAGGAATCACGTGGACGAGGGTACTAACGCTCCCGGCCCCGGAGGGACGAGTGTCACGCAGAAATCCCTCTGCTCCGTCTCCGAGACAGACTCCGGTCACGTGACCACTGCTGATGATCTCTGCAGGTACTGTGCGAATTTCAGGAATTGCAATGCTCATTAACCTGTAAATCATAGATTTCAGGAATTGCAGGTACTGTGTGAAATTCAGGGGCCCTGTGTCTGTATGTCGTAGGTATTATTGTTTGATATGCGAAGCAGCCCTCATCAGTCATCATGCTCCCTCGATTACCCCAATGATGGGCACCCTGGACCCTGGTGCTCTACGATAAATCAGGCTCTGAAACCCAGATTTCTTGTTCTAAATCGCCCAGTACACAACCGGCCTCATATCTATACCATGGCCAACAACAATAAGTAACGAAGGTAAAAACTTTCAAAATTCCTTTAGATTGCTCTTCTTCCGTCCAAATGTAACAAGGGGGCGGGCGTATCACATTATCAGTCAAGCTAATCTGAGTCTCTGCAGAATAAACGTGTGTGGAGAGCTGTACATCACGACCTTCAAATGTCTCAACAAGTACCCCCAAACTCTGCTCGGCTCCAGTGAACGGGACAAGTACTTCTGTCCCGACCTCAACTGTTACTACTTCAACAGGAACAGGGCCTGTTTCGAGTCTATCATTCTATTTTATCAGACGGGAAATGAGTATCCGCCCCTCAACGCTGATCTGGACCTTTGGGAGGAGGAGAAGGAGTTTTTCAGGTATTTGCATTCCTTCAAGTTACGCGTTCTAATATTGTGTTTGCACTGTGTAGATTCCTTGTTTGATAGAAGGATTGGTAACTGGTAAGGACGTGCGATTATTTTGTCTGACGGGCTATAAGGGGGCATAATTAACACGTTTGGCAGCAATTGTCATCTCCGCACGTCAACGTTTCGTATGAATTCCATCAAAAATGCAGAACATCTACGTGACTTTATCAATCCCTCCATCAATGGAGCGATCTGCACACAGTGCGTACAATGATGCCTGGTTTATAATAAGTTTAATCTTCAAATACTCAAATATACTGCTGAAATTTAAAATTGTGGGAGTTTTAGGCGTTAGGCCAAATGTCCAGTCAGGCCAAATGACCTATAACCCATGTTACCAGTACACTGATGACTGCATCATCAGCTTGTATTTTGTTATTTTCAGAATAACGACTCATAATGAGTTTGCTATTTCCTCATCACTCATCAGTTTGCATTTTGTTATTTTCAGAATAACGACTCATAATGAGTTTGCTATTTCCTCATCACTCATCAGTTTGTATTTGCTATTTTCAGAATAACGACTCATAACGAGTTTGCTATCTCTGTCGAAGACTCTGAAATCGAGAGTTGTTCCGTCTTCTGTTCTGGGAGCGGGTCTTTGCGGTCGAAGAAGAAAGCAGTCCACGACTTCCTCAAGAACCCACGATCATCCAAAATAGCGACAGTCTGGCATTCGATCGATATTGTTTTTATCTGCACGTCAATCGCTTTCCTCATCATGGAAACGGACCCTAATCTGAAGAAACACTTCACAGACAGGCATGACGACTACTACAACATCATATACGGTGTCAACGCCTTCGTCATTTCGTTTTTCACCATAGACCTGGTGCTTCGCTTCCTAACGTGGCCCACCTTCTTCTCCTTTTGGAAGAACATCTTCAACATCCTTGACATCCTCTCCATTTTACCCTTTTACGTGGGACTCATTGCGGACCTGACGGGGGACCCGCCCCCTATCGAGACCACCACGGACCCTCTGACGGGAGCCCCCGTGCACGAGGCGGACAAGCGGTACGTTGTGCTGCGCGTGTGCCGCATCTTCAGAATCATCCGGATTTTCAAGTTCGTGCGGCACTCCCAGGACCTGATTCTCATCGTGCGAGTAGTGATCCACGCGAAGAAGGAACTGGGTCTGCTCGTCATCCTGCTGGGTATCTTCACCATCACCTTCGGGAGCATCATGTACTATGTGGAGCACGAAGTTAACGCCCAGTTCGAGTCCATTATGCAGGGTTGCTGGTGGAGTATTGTTACCATTACCACCGTGGGGTACGGGGAGGTGGTGCCAGCGACCCCGGGGGGAAAGTTCGTGGGGAGTGTCGTCCTGACCATCGGCATCGTGTTCCTGGCACTTCCAATGACCATCATCGTATCCAAGTTTAGTTCAGTTTATGAAAAAGAAAAGGGAGGCGACGATTAACACAGGTCCTTAGTATATGAAAGGGTTAATTCGTTGCTGATTAACCGTTGTTATGATCGCTCCATAGTTAATGTATGGTACGTTTGACCATGTGATAAGTTTTACTAATTTATACATTCACATTTCGATTTCATGTTTAAAATACGGAGTTAATGGATATTTTAAAGATGAGAAGAAGAAAAGATGTCTAATGTGAGCCTGTGATTTAGTATATTTCTTAACTTCTCAATTTCTTGCCATTTCAGATAATGTTTGTCCAAGTTTTTTTGAAGAAAATTAATCAGAACATGATATCTCTGACCAGGCTATTTCGTAGGGTAACGAATATGATATGTATCGTGATATAATGTTTTCTCTGATGATTCCCCCTGGTCCTCCGAAATCTTCCTTCTGATGTTCAAAATATGAAATCTTCTTCTTCTATGTGAGGAGGCATGAGTTGAGAAAGAGATTTTGATATATTGTGTATGAACGTTTGTACGCTAGTGTTTGTTAGTTAATTTCTATTAAAAGTATTGAACTGGGACCCATCGTATTCAATTTTACCCAAACCCCTTTTGTATAATTAATTCAGCAATTTAATGCGGGTCCTTGGAAAGATATCATAAGTTTTCAGCATTTAAGTTTAACTACCTATAGAAATATTTTGAGCTAAACTTTTCCATCATACATCAATGTAAGCTCTGCCGGAAAAGCGGAGAGTCTTTATCCCATATTTTCAAAAGGGCCTCTAATTTATATTTCAGACAAAAATCAAAATAAAACTGCCTACTTTATGCTCTAGTTTCCGTTGCACAGAATGTTTTTCAGTCCGTCTAGCGGTTTCTGGCCACTTCCCAACTAGAAGCAAGTGTCGCACTGGAAGCCATCTATCACCCCAGCCACGTCCTTGATAACATACTCTGAGTAGGAAGCATCAGGGTTAGCGAATCCCTCTTCCAGCTTCATCTTGAATACCTCCCTGGTAGAGAAGCAGTGACCTTTAGCCTCCACTTCTCTGATTGAGTAGCTTTCTGCCCCCTTCAGATTCAGAGTCAGGTCTCTAGCTAGACAGTCCGTTAGATCCGTCTCAGTGATCTCCCCCTCTGTGGAGGCCTGGACCTCCCCTCCAACCTTGCATTGCAGAGTCTGACTCCCCTGTACAGCCCCCTCCCACTCTATCCCTACAGAGTAGAGAACACAGAGTCCGGGGAGCTGGATGTTAGCAGACCCATGCTGGTGGATGGCTGACCACTGGGTCATTGTCTCCAGGTCTCCATCCACTAGGTTAGCTCCTGGAGAGTCTGAGAAGGAGGTTGCCACTGGTCTCCCTCTGGAGACAACACTTGCTTCATGAGTCTCTCTTCCCATCACTACCACTTGTCTCATGCCAAAGAAATACTTGCCATACCACGGGTCCTTCCTCCCTGTTTTCAGCTCAAACTTCAGAGCAGTTGTTATACCACTCCAGCCAGCTAAGGTTCCCCAGGGGTTGTAATGGCTATTCTGTCGGGTTTCATCGCTCCTTGATGCCACTTTGACATATTCACCTCCTATTTCTGCCATGACATCGTACTCACTCGCATGGGATATCCCCCACCAGTGTATCTTGACTTGGTCGACTGAGCAGGGGTTCCCGAGGTGTATTTCCACCCAGGCCCCTGATTCCTGGTCTGACCACCACTCCCCTCCCACTGAAGTAATGCGGTATGCTCGGCTCTGGAAGGCACTGACTGTAACGTCCTTCTTTAGTGCCACATCCTTAGTCTCACTGAAGTCCTGTTCATGTTCCCTGAGGTAGGGCAGGACTGCGGACTCAATGAGCTCCTCCTGCACTTCTCCTGTCATCGCGTCCTTCAGGTCACTCCACAGGTCGTAGTTCAGAGGACACGCACTCGTTCCTTCTTCCAGAACAGAGAACTTCAGGTCTTTGTCTGATACGAAGGAGGCTCCAATGATCCTCAGTTTCTCAGACAACCGGTAGTTGTTGAGGTCCTTTTGAGCCTCGTGCATCATGGTGAAGAAGGGAGCTGGTCTCTTCCAAGTGTACTGGATCCCGGTATGAGTGCTGCTCGCTGCCCACCCGCTCACGTCGTAGGAGAGCAGCCAGTTGACTCCGTTCTGCAGCCAGATAAAGGCGCAGTGACCCGGCTGACCCACTGGGGTCCCCGGAATGCCGAACGCTTGAGCCATGTGAGTTCCAAACCTGGAGATAGCGCCACAGACCCCGCCAACAATGGTTATCCACTCCATAGTGACCGGCTTACCGTAATAGTAGTCCTTGTGGTGAACGCTCACCCCGTCGTCGTTTTCCAGTTTATACTCGACCATCTTCCAAGCCACACTTCCTATCTTAGCAGGGTCCCTGTAGTCATCCAGAACATTCTCCCTCGCCCAGACCAACTCCTCATCCTGTGCCCACGATCCCACCACATACCTCATCTCCCAGGCGTTTAGTGAGTAGAAGGGCTCAAACAGCACCCTCTCATCCGCCCACTTCGCGTAGTTGTGGTACCTGGCTATCCCGTCAATGGAGCTCCCGTCAGCCATCGCAGTGACCGTGTTGGAGAAGGTCAGGGCAACGGCCACGGCCAGCTTGAGTTTCAGCCCACTCTTTGCGTTCTGGTCCTGCTTGATGATTTCAGCCAGAATCTCCACCGCTTCTTTCCAGTTGTAGTTTGCAACGTCACCACTTGTGACCAACGTCTCCAAGGCTTCCTTATCGTTGATGATCCAGGCGACAGTCTCATCGGTCATATCAATTGATCCGTATAGGAGGTTGGCGAACAGTTCCCATTGGAATAGCTCCAAGGAGTCTCCACTTTCTGCGTAATTCTTGATTTCTTCCAACGTTTTCATTCCTTTTACTCGTTCTTCAATCTGTAGCTGAAGCTCTGTTGCTGAAATTAGATTTCTGGTGACTGTTAAGTAGATAACTAAAATAAATTTTGCAAAATTTATAATTAATTGAAGTTATATCATACCTTTCGACCGGGAAATGATTATCACGGACCTAAACCTTCACGGACATTGATATTCACCCTCAATCCTGCCACATCATATCTCAATTTGAAATTATCGGCTCGATTTTTTCCATTTTCTTGCACGATTTGAATACTTGAATTGAAGATTTTTCAATATTTTTGATTTTCCTTAAGCATAAAAAAGAAGCATAAAATTATTAAAATTTTCCATTTCAATTAACTTTTTTTTTCAAAGTTACCTTGGGATCCCTCTTTGCAGGAGCTGAAGGGGCACCTCATGTGGTTGTTTCCCTTGCAGCAAAGACTGTCGAAAGCAATGGTGCTGCCATCACACTTTTCACCCTGAGGAGCGTAGATCTTCTCTTTGTCGGAAGCACAGCAATACTGTCCGTTGTAGTAAACGTGAGGGTGGCTTGCGGGACACGAACCTGGGGGTTAATTAGGGGTTCGCTCAGGAAAATGATCATACCTGGCTCAGCGCCATATCATCTGCTCAAATGGTCATATTTCAGTTCTCGAAAAATAGTGCAGAACTTGCCCCTTTTCGAACGTTTGCATTGCTCTGAGTTTGGTAAACGATTCAATTTATGACTGGACTCCTGTGGGAAAGCTTTTCCATTTTATTTTTACCTATTTCTCTGAGCTGTAAGCGAGCATTTCTGGATTCCTTAGTGTGCTCTCCCATTATCTCGTTCATCCAGGAATCGTCGTAGGTTTCAGTTTCCTGTTGATGTTTTTAATTTTTTGTAAGTGCAACGGACAGTGGAGTTAGAAATGTAATATATGGATCTAAAACATCTAACTTATGCGGACGAGGGTTTTTGGCCAATTGCTGACGTTTGATTCTTGAAATTTAAGTTGCTGAAAAACGCTGACCTGTGAGCCCTCATGGTCGTCGTAGTGTCGTCCTTGTGTGACTTGTGTGAAGACCAGCAAAGCCAGGCACCATCCGGTAGACAGCAGCATAATTGCAAAATAAAGTAACAAAGTGAGAATTATCTTTTAACGGTTAAATTTAAAGGTGTAAAACAAGGCCAGACTGAGACAATTAAACGTTTTAAGCAAAGGCTAGTTTCAATGGTGAATCTTTTGAATTTAACGCGTTTGTTTTGCTGTACTTGTTTTTGTGGGTGCCACATTGTCATAAGTCCGTTCTATTTCTATTTCTAGGAGCTTTATTATCACGATAAATTGACAGGTACAACAATGGAAAATGGTATGTTGGGCTGTTAAAGTGAAGCAATGAGTTCTCATCTTCAGTCTTTCAATGGAGCTTGTTTAGCCTGTTTCTATCACTATCAGCAACCATTGTTCCCTCTTAACAACTGACACATCAATGATATTATATCATTAACAGTGTCAAAAACAACAAACGCTTCTATTATTTAAGGAAAGCTTTTTGAATGTCAATGTGTCCGTCTTTACTCTTTTAAATCCACTTTGTTCAAATTTGGCTACGTTGTCGAACTCAGCCTCAACGAATATTTATATAGTTATACTGAGCACGGAAAGAGCCTGTTTAATAATAATTATTTTAATAAGTTTCAAAAAAACTAAGTGGTGTCTCGAGCGTTAACCGTGGTGTCTCGACCTTTCAAGGAGATAAATAAAATTAAAAATTGACCAACTCATTGGAGATATGAGTTACCAACGGTGGTCAGTCCATAAACGACATTGCCCATGTGGTGCCCGGAGCAAAAATGGCGTCCAAAAATCAATATTTTACCAATACCACTACCAGTGAAAATTCGTCTCGACGTGCTGATCATTTTAGTGTATATGGAATAGGGTATGTCTCCCATGTAAACGGGGCTGAGTGACGCGACGTCACAGATCTAAACTTCAATTTTTCTGACTTCTGTATCCTAAACCTAAAGATGGCCCTTTAACCTTAATCCTGACCCTAAAAGTAAACCAGAAACCTTGTCTGACGTTGACAGACCCTCTCGAGTTCCTAAGCCCGCATAGGTGTGTGTACGCGCCGCGCTGGGAAGCGCCGCGGGATACACGAGATATACGTTAACCTCTCGAAGGTGCTCTAACCAGGGCCCTCTTTTGCGCGCGGCGCGCGCCGTCGTTTCACTCCTCTGTCCTCAAAAACATCGCCGATCGGCTATGGTGGCCGAGGTGGCTCACTTGAAAATAATTTTTCATGTTTTTTTTGCCAAAAACTGGCTCCTATATTTTCAACTTTGGTGCAAAATTTCGATGCCAATTTTAATTCGAAAAGACTTTAAATTTGGCATGTCTGAAACTAGAAAAGTTGCTCTTTCCAACGGGTGTATAGGACCAACGGACCCAAAAATGGGGAGTTATAGCGCTCAAAAAAGTGGGACGCCTCGGCCACGCGGTGGCCGAATTGGCTCTTATGGTTTCAGTCTTCAAAAAGTGAGCCACGCCGACACCGCGTGGCCGAACTGGCTCATTTGAAGAGCAACAAATGCGCGTTTCATACGTACGTGGTATATTAAAACGCTTTCGCGCCGTACATCTTATATATAACTAGCATGCCCGTTGGGCCTGCTAAACTAACTTACTCGGCGGGGCGCCTCGCAGAAATTCCCAAAATTGCAATTCGCAAGTTATCGAGACAATTTTTCTATTCTTACCGCATTGAAGAATGAAAACAATTAATACATTTATGCAAATGTGAAAAAGTTTATGGAAGAGCAAAATTTACACAATAATCCGTTTGTCACTTTTATTAATGCTGAAGGCGTTTATTGACGACGAACCGTTAATTTAACTGCAATCTGAGAACCGTGCATTTACTGAAATTGAATTTCGCATTGATTTGCAATAATTATATGCCATAATATGCCATGTAATTTGATCAATTTGATTTTGCATTGGTTAATCTTAAATTTCTGTCAATAAGTGCTCGATTAACATTATTTAGTTGAATTTGAAACCATTTTAATCATCGATTTAATAAATTTCGTAAATTCGTAAAGGGAAATCTATCGCCTATAGCCTCCCCGATGCCAGCCATACCCGTTCACTATCTTTAAATCTTCAATTTTAAATGTAGAAGACGTAAGATTAACAAAAACCACGACGCAGCAGTTAACGAAAGTACTCGCATACAACTGATCATAACCTGCACGTGCAGTTTCCAGTAGCCAGCCGACAACGGCACCAATAAGCACATTTCCCCGTTTTCTCTTGATAAGTTGACATTTTCTTGGCAAGCTCAAATTTAAACTGTGCGCGCCCGCACAGACATAATTCACGTGCTCTTACAGTATAATTATATATAAGATTTCGTGCGAACATAATCATTTAAGCCAACTAAAATCAGGCACGAATGCAAACTGAAAAAGGAGGTGCCGTTGCTATGGAGTTGGATATTTGCGCACGTGCAACATAAAGTAGTTCGTAAAGTAGTGTTACTATTACGTTAGTGATTTTAGCTGTCAAGATTTTGCTTTTAAATGTTGATGTTTTTAAATTTGTAGTTCATGAGGCATGTAGGAATATTTTCGACGACAGTTATCGGAAGTTTAGGAAAGTAGGAAGTTATTACAAAAAAATATCTAAGCAGTAGAGTTCAACCGATGAAATAAATTCGCATCGAACGATGTTCCTACGTCTCGGCGTGTTTCAAAATTAATGAGAAGTTCACGAATTTCGATTCAGAACACTTCACGTTAACGTAAGGAAAACAAATTTGTTTGAACTAATAACAAAACGACGCGCGCATTTAATCCGCGCAACGCAGAAACTTTGCGCGCGTCGCAAAGTTATTTAAGATATTATAATTACAAGACGAAATGCGTGGCATAAAATTATGAATTTGATTTTGCACTTAGTCTGAGCGCGCACCAGGCAAGGCCTAAAATTAATTTTTAATTTATTTCCATTTCTAACGCAGCTTTAATCAGTATACGAATGAAGGAAAAAAAATCATAATTCACGACCAGTCAAACAATGCGTTAGTGTTCTTAATACTAACCACGCACGCGTCTGGCATCCGTTTGAAATCAACATTCACCTAACCACGAGCGCGTCGCAACTTTCGTCGTTTGCTCCTTTGAAATCAACATTCACCGGGCCTGCTAGTTAATCAGTAATTTACTATTAATATTGTGGCAAATTTTGACGCATTCGTGACGAGTCTGAACCGTATAATCTGGACAGCACTCAACGAGGAGGGTATCGATCCTCTTCCGAGCCAGACTGCTGCCTTGCTTTCGGTTAGCCACGATTTCATCCCCTCTAAAAACCCAACCTATCTCCATCCCAAACCAAAAACCACTTCTCTAAATTCTGCGTTGGGAAAATTAAAAAGAAATGACTCATTTCAACCTTATTTCTCTGGGCAAAAAACATCCCAAAGGGT
>WFMF01000208.1:145473-298876 GCA_011033025.1 Beroe forskalii
AGGATCCGACCGAAGAGTTCATTCCTCAATAAGGCTGCGGAAAACGGATCATATGCTAATCAGCTATTTTATACCTTCATCATGACGATTTCATGATTTTGGTAATGGACAATTCCATTTTCTCCATTTGTTAATTCGTGATGAGTTACTATTGAATGTTTTTGTAACCAATATGACAATATGTTGAAGGTTTATCTTTGATTTCGGTTATTTTGAAAAAAATGCTTGCTTCTTTCGTGTTTTCTTACTCTATGGAGCCTTTTCACCGAGACATGTGGTTACTTAATCTTTATGAATTTTGGAAAATTAGCATCCTGCTCACTAAGAATCGTTCCTGAACTATTTCCCTCGACATCCAAGTTTTTTTAGAATTTGAGGTCACGAAAGATCCATGGCAGTAACTGTCAACAAGTTAACGTTGAATATTTCCTCAAAAATTTTTCGGCTTTTTCACAAAAACAACAGGATGTCAGGAATACCTAACAGGATTTACATTACGTAGCCATTAATGTAACCTTGGCACCAGCTCAATTGTACCCTATGCAGAGAATTTAACTACCTGAGATCTGAGATCTTGTAGTAGGTCTTGTAGAGGAAGATTGCTCCTTTGTCAAGAAGTAAGATTGCAGGAGAAGACTGATTAGTGACAACAGCTGTCGTAGAGTTGGATCGGAACACCGAACATGTTCCCATAATTTAGTGAAAAATAGGAGGAGTCATCCGGGACTTTAACCTGGATTTTCTTCCGGGTTTTCGTCAGGATTTATTCCAGCTCGGTTTCCCCTGCCACGGATTATTCGAAGCCTGGGCTTTGAGAACGTACTGTGTATACCAAGTGCTAACAGGTCGTAGAGGCAGGAATAGACGAACTGGCAAGGTATTTTAAAAATGAGCTGTTGTCTGATGTACTAGAGTACTACGTTTTGTTGAGTGTGCATAATAATAGGTAGTGGGTAAAGTGTATATTGATTTAACAGATTCATCTGTATGATTGGAGTGAAACGTTAATGGATCGACAATGGATTGTAATCTGTGAGTCGCGGTAGTTGATATCTTCAGAATGCACTGATGGTTTTATTCACAGCGCGCTATATACTGATACAGCTCTATAGATTTTACTCATCAGCTTGAAACTCCTGTGAATGCTCAGCTCAATGAGAATATCTAGATCTCATTGTGGCGCTGTTTTCATCATTATATTCTGTCAAAGGATTATTTGACACCTCAGTGTTTTACAATATACCACTTTGGAATTGTTCCTTGTGTCCTATGATTTGAGCATCACAAGGGCACAATGAAATTAGTCGCAATGGTTGATATCAGACTTCAGAATACGCTGATCCAGTTTTATTCACCGTGCGCTTTACATTTTACTTATCAACTTGAAACTCCTGTGGATGAGAATATCTAGGTCTCATTGTGGTGCTCTTTTCGCCAGTATCCAAGTTGCCCGACACACTTAGTGGAATTCCACTAGTAGACTTGGATACTGCCCTTTTTTCATAGTTTTATCCCATAATCAAGGATTATTCGACAACTCAGTGTTTGCAACCTACCACTTTGGAATTGTTCCTTTTTTCCTTTGATCACAAGTTCCCTTCTTCTGGACTTCTTTACGAGACATTTTATCTTAAATGCGGGGAAATAATTCTGATGAGCGCATCTTTGGGGGTTCGAAAGTATGCCAGTATGGTTTTTCCCATGACGATTACGTACTCTTATCAAAATTTTATGAGGTGCGAAAATAAGGCGATTATTTCGTCAAATCCCCAAATTTCCTCACTAATACAGTCAAAATTGGATTTAAAAGTGGACAAATTCTACACCAAGCGATTTTGCATGGATTCTATAGTTTCCTGCATGAAAAATCGATCCAACAACTCTCCACACCCCTACGGAGTGTGGAAAGTGCCGAAAAATCGATTTTTAGCTGAGGCACAGCCAACTGATATGTAAAAAATCGTATCTCGGCTCAGGAAGGTCGTAGAGACTTCATCTTGCGCGGAAAATGTGCGCAATGAGCATGTTTATATACAATTGTTAACAAAAATATGCCCTCAAATGCTCAGGAACGGATTTACGGGCGAAAAACAGATTTTTTGGGCAGACGCAAGACCTGCATTAGGCGAATTTTGTATCTCAGTCCAGGAAGGTCGTAGAGACTTCATCTTGGGCGGAAAATGTGCGCAATGGCCATGTTTATGCACAATTGTTGACAAAAATATGCCCTAAAATGCTAAGGAACGGGTAACGGGCGAAAAACTGATTTTTGGGCCAACGCAAGACCTGATTTAGGCAATTTTTATCTCAGTCCAGGAAGGTCGTAGAGACTTCATCTTGGGCGGAAAATGTGCGCAATGGCCATGTTTATATACAATTATCAACAAAAAAATATGCCCTAAAATGCTCCAGGAATGGAGTTACGGGCGAAAAACAGATTTTTGGGCAGAAGCAAGACCTGCTTAAGGAGAAATTTTGTATCTCAGTCTAGGAAGGTCGTAGAAACTTCATCTTAGGCGGAAAATGTGCACAATGGCCATGTTTATATACAATTGTTGACAAAAATATGCCCTAAACTGCTCAGGAACGGAGTAACGGGCGAAAAACTAATTTTTTGGCAGCTAACAGGCCTGATATCGAAAATTTTTCTATCTTGGTCCAGACATTTATTCCAGTCCTGTATGGTCTTAGTCTTAGTAAAACGGCCAGGGTCGGTTTAATCGGCCAGGCCG
This sequence comes from Beroe forskalii, assembly GCA_011033025.1. Taxonomy (NCBI): domain Eukaryota; kingdom Metazoa; phylum Ctenophora; class Nuda; order Beroida; family Beroidae; genus Beroe; species Beroe forskalii. The sequence goes on from WFMF01000208.1 coordinate 148,206, forward strand.
GTGGCAGCCATGCTGAGCATGGAGACTATCCCTAATACGCTAGGCTAAGGGTGTGAACTCCTGGGTGGTTTTTTAGGCCACCCTACTGCCAGGGATATCCTCAGCTGAGAGCAGCCAGCCGTTCCTGGACCCCTCTGGACCGGCCAACGCCCGTGGCATCAATCAGACTGCAAAGCAAGACAAGGCTTGCCTGCAGATTATGTCAGAGATCTGCCAAAGGCGGCTATAATGCACCACCTCTCTTTGTCTAGATGATTCACTGGGAGGTCTGACCCAGCCAGACTGTGTAAATATTATTCCCACCGATTGGGATTTAACTGGGCTCAATGGGCATTGGGCAAAGCCCAGTCCTTTATGGTGGTTAATCGTTACCTCGTTTTAGACACATTTCTGTACTCTCTTCCTACTTCCTGAGTTGACCATTCCAATTATTTTCTGTTCTATGGGTGTACGAAATTTCATGTCAGGATACTTCATCTCCCAGTCCTGACCCTAAACATCGCCCTATAACCTTACCCCGAATCCTAACTCTTACCCATACGCTAACCATTACCCTAACCCTGATCCTTACCTTTGCGTGGGGTTGAAATATTACAAGATAAAGTGCCGTGAGATGAAATGTCATGAGATCAAATGTCCGTTACTCGTCTCTTTTACTGGACAGTGATTATATGAAAATCGTCTCAAACCATCGCCAAATTTCATTTTCGCCTATAACTTTCTTCCTGAGAATTTCCAGGGCACATGTTTATCCTTTACTCTTTTATCAGCAAGTCGTACAGAATAAACATGGCCATTGCGCACATTTTCCGCCCAAGATGAACTCTCTACAACCTTCCTGGACTGAGATATAAAATTGGCCCAAATCAGGTCTTGTGTTGGCCCAAAAAATCAGTTTTTCGCCCGTTACTCCGTTCCTTAGCATTTTAGGGCATATTTTTGTGAACAATTGTATATAAACATGGCCATTGCGCACACTCTCCGCCCAAGATGAAGTCTCTACGACCTTCCTGGACTGAGATACAAAATTCGCCTTATGCAGGTCTTGTGTTGGCCCAAAAAATCAGTTTTTCGCCCGCTACTCCGTTCCTTAGCATTTAAGGGCATATTTTGTGAACAATTGTATATAAACATGGCCATTGCGCACATTTTCCCTTAAGATGAAGTCTCTACGACCTTCCTGGACTGAGATACAAAATTCGCCGAAATCAGGTCTTGCATTGGCCCAAAAAATCAGTTTTTCGCCCGTTACTCCGTTCCTTAGCATTTTAGGGCATATTTTTGTCAACAATTGTATATAAACATGGCCATTGCGCACATTTTCCGCCCAAGATGAAGTCTCTACGACCTTCCTGGACTGAGATACAAAATTCGCCTTATGCAGGTCTTGCACCTGCCCAAAAAATCTGTTTTTCGCCTGTAACTCCGTTCCTGAGCATTTTAGGGCATATTTATGTTGACAATTGTATATAAACATGCTCATTGCGCATTTTCCTTAAGATGAAGTCTCTACGACCTTCCTGGGCCGAGATACGATTTTTTACATATCAGTCGGCTGCGCCTCAGCTAAAAATCGATTTTCGGCACTTTCCACACTCCGGAGAGGTGTGGAAAGTTGTTAGATCGATTTTTCATGCAAAAAACTATAGAATCCATGCAAAATCGCTTGGTGTAGAATTTGTCCACTTTTTACCTCTTTTTGAGGCAGATTTGACTGTATTACACACATAGATGAGTCCTGTAAACTTTTTTCTCTTATTTGACATGATCTTATTTGACATGATCTTGGTGGTTAACACTTGCGTTGAGGTGTAATTTTAGCCTGGCAGAGCAAAGAAAATGGTGCACTTGACATTAATAAAGTTACTTTACCAATATTTTATGGCAGATAAAGCAAAACCGAGCAGGATTATAAACGAACCAAATCGATCGAACTATGTTTAAAACTAAGCTGCAAACTGCAGCTGAATATGTCTTCCTTGACCTATATATAAACACACCTTCATTCCAGTGCCATGATACTTTTACCTCTATCCCTTGCAGAGCTCTTGTACCTCAAGGTATCTCCCTACCCTAACCTTGCCCGATGATAAGCTGTGTTCTCTCTTAACAATGTGTCAACAATTTGCAAGTCCTGCTGCAGCGACACTTCGTCTCCAGGAGCCTAAGAGACTTCCCTGTTTTCCGGAACTCGGGATGCCTGCCAAAGTTCAGTGTATCGCACTGGACTTTATACAGCTACATACGTCTTTGACGGCTGCGATAATATATACGGAATACAAGTCGATGAAAATTGATAGTTGACTATATATTGAAAACTTTCGAAGCATGCTTGTGCTGTCAAAGCAGAATATTTTGTACATCCATTAGTATCGGAGTCTCTCCCGTTTTACGGAGGCTTTCTTGTGCGTTTTCCGATATTTTCGCTAGAATAAGGCGCTTGAGGTGTAACTATAGAGGACTCAACAGGTCCTCTTGTCGAATTTAAATATTTATTGTTTTCATCAACTTTCTATATTTTGAAACGTTTTAAACTTGTGGTATATATCGTCACATTGGAGACATTTTTTGTCATGATTTTAATTCTTTGACTTTAGTGCAGTATTATATACGAGTTGTTAAGTGTTTCAGGCTATAGAAATGACTGTGCATACTGCCATAATACTTTACCGACTTTTAGCTAAAGAGGACAGCACTCGTAGCCTTCGCTCCACCACCCAAACATAATACAACCCTCCTAATTTGAAAGAACGCGGATTAATTCCTGTCGCGAAATTTCACAAAATCGCGGATTAATTCTTGTCGCGACATTTCACATTTGCCACAGATATCCTCCGATGTTTGATTACCATCAATATCGCATTGCAGTTCTTCTGCTGTTTTCAGGAAACTACCGGGGTCACAGGGCCGAGTCTAGGGTTGAAATTAGCATTGTTTTCAGGAAACTACCGGGGTCACAGGGCCGAGTCTAGGGTTGAAATTAGCATTGTTTTCAGGAAACTACCAGGGTCACAGGACCGAGTCTAGGGTTGAAATTAGCATTGTTTTCAGGAAACTACCGGGTCACAGGGCCGAGTCTAGGGTTGAAATTAGCATTGTTTTCAGGAAACTACCGGGTCACAGGGCCGAGTCTAGGGTTGAAATTAGCATTGTTTTTAGGAAACTACCGGGGTCACAGGGCCGAGTCTAGGGTTGAAATTAGCCTTGTTTTCAGGAAACTACCGGGGTCACAGGGCCGAGTCTAGGGTTGAAATTAGCATTGTTTTCAGGAAACTACCAGGTCACAGGGCCGAGTCTAGGGTTGAAATTAGCATTGTTTTCAGGAAACTACCGGGTTCACAGGGCCGAGTCTAGGGTTGAAATTAGCATTGTTTTCAGGAAACTACCGGGTCACAGGGCCGAGTCTAGGGTTGAAATTAGCATTGTTTTAAGGAAACTACCAGGGTCACAGGGCCGAGTCTAGGGTTGAAATTAGCATTGTTTTCAGGAAACTACCAGGGTCACAGGGCCGAGTCTAGGGTTGAAATTAGCATTGTTTTCAGGAAACTACCGGGGTCACAGGGCCGAGTCTAGGGTTGAAATTAGCATTGTTTTCAGGGAAACTACAGGGTCACAGGGCCGAGTCTAGGGTTGAAATTAGCATTGTTTTCAGGAAACTACCGGGGTCAGGGCCGAGTCTAGGGTTGAAATTAGCATTGTTTTCAGGAAACTACCGGGGTCACAGGGCCGAGTCTAGGGTTGAAATTAGCATTGTTTTCAGGAAACTACAGGGTCACAGGGCCGAGTCTAGGGTTGAAATTAGCATTGTTTTCAGGAAACTACCGGGGTCACAGGGCCGAGTCTAGGGTTGAAATTAGCATTGTTTTCAGGAAACTACCAGGGTCACAGGGCCGAGTCTAGGGTTGAAATTAGCATTGTTTTCAGGAAACTACAGGGTCTCAGGGCCGAGTCTAGGGTTGAAATTAGCATTGTTTTCAGGAAACTACCGGGGTCACAGGGCCGAGTCTAGGGTTGAAATTAGCATTGTTTTCAGGAAACTACAGGGTCACAGGGCCGAGTCTAGGGTTGAAATTAGCATTGTTTTCAGGAAACTACCGGGGGTCACAGGGCCGAGTCTAGGGTTGAAATTAGCATTGTTTTCAGGAAACTACCGGGGTCACAGGGCCGAGTCTAGGGTTGAAATTAGCATTGTTTTCAGGAAACTACCGGGGTCACAGGGCCGAGTCTAGGGTTGAAATTAGCATTGTTTTCAGGAAACTACCGGGGACACAGGGCCGAGTCTAGGGTTGAAATTAGCATTGTTTTCAGGAAACTACCGGAGTCACAGGGCCGAGTCTAGGGTTGAAATTAGCATTGTTTTCAGGAAACTACCAGGGTCACAGGGCCGAGTCTAGGGTTGAAATTAGCATTGTTTTCAGGAAACTACCGGGGTCACAGGGCCGAGTCTATGGTTGAAATTAGCATTGTTTTCAGGAAACTACCAGGTCACAGGGCCGAGTCTAGGGTTGAAATTAGCATTGTTTTCAGGAAACTACTGGGCCCACAGGGCCGAGTCTAGGGTTGAAATTAGCATTGTTTTCAGGAAACTACCAGGGTCACAGGGATTAGTCTAGGGTTGAAATTAGCATTGTTTTCAGGAAACTACCAGGGTCACAGGGCCGAGTCTAGTGTTGAAATTAGCATTGGTTTCAGGAAACTACCGGGGTCACAGGGCCGAGTCTAGGGTTGAAATTAGCATTGTTTTCAGGAAACTACCAGGGTCACAGGGCCGAGTCTAGGGTTGAAATTAGCATTGTTTTCAGGAAACTACATGGTTCACAGGGCCGAGTCTAGGGTTGAAATTAGCATTGTTTTCAGGAAACTACAGGGTTCACAGGGCCGAGTCTAGGGTTGAAATTAGCATTGTTTTCAGGAAACTACCGGGGTCACAGGGCCGAGTCTAGGGTTGAAATTAGCATTGTTTTCAGGAAACTACCGGGGTCACAGGGCCGAGTCTAGGGTTGAAATTAGCATTGTTTTCAGGAAACTACCAGGGTCACAGGGCCGAGTCTAGGGTTGAAATTAGCATTGTTTTCAGGAAACTACCAGGGTCACAGGGCCGAGTCTAGGGTTGAAATTAGCATTGTTTTCAGGAAACTACCGGGGTCACAGGACCGAGTCTAGGGTTGAAATTAGCATTGTTTTCAGGAAATCACAGGGCCGAGTCTAGGGTTGAAATTAGCATTGTTTTCAGGAAACTACCGGGTCACAGGACCGAGTCTAGGGTTGAAATTAGCATTGTTTTCAGGAAACTACCGGGGTCACAGGGCCGAGTCTAGGGTTGAAATTAGCCTTGTTTTCAGGAAACTACCGGGGTCACAGGGCCGAGTCTAGGGTTGAAATTAGCATTGTTTTCAGGAAACTACCGGGGTCACAGGGCCGAGTCTAGGGTTGAAATTAGCATTGTTTTCTAACACATATTATCCTTCCCTTACTTAGGCACGGAACTCGCTGCAGCTTATACGGTATTCTCTGTTTAATGAAAGCCGTACAGAAAATAATAGTTTTACGCAGCATTCCTTTCTTCTCCGCGAGTACACGTTACAATCGGCCACGTAAAGTGGCTTTCCCACGGCTCCTTTGACGTGGACCAATCAGAGCGCGAGTTGACCCTCAACTCGCCCGCTGATTGGTCAATACTCAATGTTAAGAAATGTGTAGTTAGACCGGGAAGAAGGGACACGGTGGCCTATGATACTGAAATCCGGTCATGACATTCTCCAATCAGCGCGTTAGTTTAGGTTCAAGTCGCGCGCTGATTGGTCAATGTCAAATAGACCGGTGGGTAAGTTACAAAGCCGCGAAAGATGTTAAAGTATTGAACGACCCTCGCTGTGACATCATACCCACGTGATATTCCGACTAATTGATGACGAGGGGCTTGTGTTCGTGTGCGTTTCTTTAGGATATCAACTCAGGAAATTAATAATGTTTTTGATAAATAACGTTTCTAACTTCTGCTTTGTTGATACATGGCTCCCATTCTGACATTCCAGTTGCTGTTTTTACTTCCATTTTATTTTTTTGCCACAGGTCATAGATACTACAGTTTAGTTTTATTGAATTTTTCTAAAAAAGTTTAGATAGCAACTCATATCAGGCCTAAATCATGGGGGTATTAATTATTAATCCAAATTCTTCGTGAAAATTTAATTTACAGCGGTATACTATACAAAATCTACAAATAGCGATTGTCGGCATAGGATGTGGGTAGTTTGTGTGGTATAAATTATGCTAATATGCTTTATAGAAAAAACTTTTAATTAATTTTCCCACCTTTAATAGTATGCCAAGTTTATTAAGCATGTCAACACCACAAGGAAAAGTACACTTTTTGACATTGAACTCGTGTACTGTTAAACACGATAGGTAATCATGGCCAGACAATGCGATAGTCAACAGTTACATGTTATTACAACAATTTACAAGTTTAAATTAGTAACACAATATTATTCAATTCTACCAACTTTATCATAAATAATATACCACTTTTTATTAATTATTAAATTCCAATAATTCGACTTATGTATAAGTTAGTATTTTTTTCTTTTAATCTATTCTTAGACCAGGGCTGTGACATTCAACCAATGCCTACGGTGGAAAACTGTTACATTTAACTTTTGATTGAAAACGGATTAGAAAAAGATTGAGATTTCTGGAGCGCTGACATTAAAATTGAGCTTCATTTTTACTGTAGTTGTTTTAACATTTTCGAATCTGAAAGTGAAGCAGAAGCCGAAATTTCCGCTGAAATTGTTCCAAAAATACTAGAATAAGCCAAACCTTACAACCGCCCTAAGAAATTAGGGCGGTTTTCAAATTTGACATGTCCTCGAATTTTTTTAACAATTTAAAGTATGTAACAATAATAATATTGTGCAATGCAAGAATTTAATTTAATTGGTCTCCAGAATTTCTGATAAAATTATTATTTCCATTCACTTATTGATAAATTAATTCGTAAATTTTCAAAGATTGCCACAATGAAAATTTTTAGTTCTAAGGAAAGATATTAAATATTTTCTTGAAACATTTAAATTCTTCCGAATTTTCAATAACTAAGATAATACGTTATTCCGGTGAGATAATACAGTTGCAGCTAAACCTGCGCTAGTTAACGATAAATTACCTTGACTAATATGCGGAAAGTTTTTAAAAAGAACAGGGACACGTTCTTCCATCTCTTGACGTCAATCCCAAATTAATGATATATTGTTAATATTTCCCTCGTCTCATACTATAAGATGTAAAATACCAAAAATAGATGGCATATATATTAATAAATATATTAATTGACAACGGCTGAATCATGAATATAAATATATAGTCGGAAAATGTTAGAAAAGTCGGCCACTGGGGTCCACACCCTCACTGGCAGACCTGGGTCTGAATTTAGTTGGATGTTATCAACATATAACATAAATCACTGAGCGCTTCAACATTCATAGAAAGATATATAACAATACGATTTATAGTCATATTATACTCCTGTTAAAAGCGTTTAGCGAACTTCTACCCTTTCCATATTTTCACGTTGTAGCACTCGTAATGCTACTTCCCCGTGTACGGGGGGAGAAGACGTTCTTTTCTCACCAACTTGCACGACTTCTTCCCTCTTTCTTCAGCCCATCCCAATAACTCAATAACAATTTCATTCATAGCGAGGCTACATCCTCGTTTATTTGCCTCATGTCAATATCCTTCCAATCAGAAATATAATCGAAAGATTTTGATATTTTAATCACTCGTTTTAGTGAAACGTTTCTTACCCTAAACTCTTCAGTCTAGTTTCATATCAGAACACCTTTCTTTTTCGGAGATTTCTGGTGTGCTCAAGTGTGTGTTTTAATACCCTTGTTGTGAACCCGACCAAGGCAAAGATTTTCACTTGTCAGATGTGATCTGATGTCACACATCACCTGTGGACTTGGATTTATCCGTTTCTTCTTCTCGTGTAGAGCTTTCCCCGCTCCCCTCGAATGGGAATAACCAATGGACCGTGAGTCTGCTATTTCACGAGAAATAGGCGGATTGGATGACGTCATTATCATATCATGATGTAGCGAGTTGATGACGTCACACCGCCTATTCCTCGTGCGCGGCGTATAATAACCAATGAGTCTGATACTTCAGTGCTGTATTAGCGAACCTGGGGCATCCTCAAATCTCCTTGACATTGACCAATCAGCGCGCGAGTTTACGGTCAACATGCGCACTGATTGGACGTAAGACTATGTCAAAGGGACCTGTGGGTACTGGGTACGCTAATACACCATCGATACTAAAACTACCCGTAGTCGTCGAATAAAAGGTAGAGTTATTCCAGTGTTTTACTCATTTCAGAGTGGATCCTTACCCTTTTTGTTTTTTCATTTCCAATTACAACTTTCCTTGAAAATTCTTCTGGGAAGATCTTAAAAATTTAACCTCCGGACCAATAAATTCCCCAGTACTCTGGCCTAATGTCCTGCAGTCTGCTTTGTGCGTATGACTGGTGCATGACCACAGACCCTGTGAACTGTATAATGGGGTATGCCTCCTTATTTCACGCGAAATTAGGTCTTGCAATGGCCAGCTCTTTCTTCCTGACCTCCAAAGGCTACAGTTCCTCCGAAGGCTGATTCACTGAGGCTCCAATTCTTCGAAAGACTGATGCACTCAGGCTAAAATCCCTCCAAAGGCTGATGCACTCAGACTCCATTGGACAAAGTGGACCCTCTCAATAAACCTCTGGGTATTGAGAGGGTGATGTCATGAGTTTCCATTACAACGCTCCATTCTACGGAGCTCTGTACTTGTACCCATTACGGCTTACAAATCCGGTGCAACAAAAAACTTCAGCAGGATAAAGTTTATTAGGTAAAATTAAAGCAGACTACGAAAGTGGGATTTAACTGGCTATGCCGTTCAAGAAGCCTGTCTGAGAGCTGAACCCTGTGCTGCGCAAGCAGACGATGTGATGTCACTAACACACCACTCTAAACCCTGATAATGACGTCACAACCCTGAGTATCATTAGAAGTGGGAAGCAGCGCCAGGTATGACAGAGTGACATGGAGAGAGGGAGGAGGGGACAGGAGCTGCCTCTCACCCAACCCACTTACCCAGCAGTTAGTTGCAGGGTGACGTCAGTATCAGGGGTTAGAGTGGTGTGTTAGTGACGTCATTATCAGGGGTTAGAGTGGTGCGTTGGTGACGTCATTATCAGGAGTTAGAATGGTGTTTTAGTGACGCTGCCTGCTCATCAAGCCCATGCTGGCAGCTTATGCCGGGGTACCAAGCACAGGGGAAGGAAGGGTGTACCGTGTGCCCTGACCAAGAAGGCCTGAACTACGGGGTTAATCGCCCGGAACCACTCTTCCAGAAAGAAAGAGGGTTTTTGGTAAGGAGTTCTGTAAGAATGCCACATATCGCCGGATTGGTTTGGAGTACCTGATTTCGTGGACAGCTGATACAGCTATTAGTTCTAGCTGAAGGGTCTTAGCTCTGGAGTTATTTCAATTCCTGGGAACTTGGAGTTCTCTTTTAAAACATATTGTTGCAGTTCAATGAGTTGAACCTAACTTAGTGCTGAAGCTGCTCGGAAATCTATACAGTTTGGCATGATCAATTATCCCAGGTTTTGCCTAATTCAGTGCTTGTTCCTGGTGTGCAGATTAAAGGAAGCAATCCTTCCTACCTCAACATCCCTTATGTCAGAGAAACTCATCAGGTCAGAAATTACCCGGGTTGAATTAACTTTGATAAATTTGAGAATAATTTTTCTTGTATTTTTTCTCGCGCTATAGAATATAAAGCTTAGTTTGATAACTTGAAGATGAATTTATCTCTTTCTATTTCTTATACTGTGGCTCAGAGCTGATTCCCTGTGTTTCAGCGTGATTACAAGTGTACGGCACAGATCAGAGTGAGTGGTAAAGTGATGACATCGTCAAGGAGTGTGGACATCCAAGTCTCGGGTAAGAGTTCCTCTTGCACATCATTTGACTTTTCTTAGTATCAATTAAGATGCTGAATCTTGAGAAATATTTTTATGCGTTGCTACTCCGTCTCTGTACTTTAGCAATAAAGTTGCTATCACAGTCAGTGTAGCTATAGCAACAAGGTGGCTATAGCAACAAGGTGGCTATAGCAACAAGGTTGCTATAGCAACACTCAAACCTCCCCTCTCAGTTGCCCCCACTCTATCCAACACTACCTCCCTCCTACAAACCGCGTACCCTGGCTCCAGTGTAACCCTCAGTGTAACGACATCCTCAACTTTCCCTGTTACTGATATCTACTGGAAACGAGATGGTGAGTTAGGGGCCTGACACTGGGTGGGTTGCAGAGAGTGACATCAGGGGTTAGAATGGTGGTTTGATTACATCAAAATTCAAGCCGTTCTTTCATTGATGCACTGAAGCATTTGAAACATGTATACGCTTGAAATGCCAGCTGCTGTAATATTTTACGGCGAATAAAAGTGGCAAGGAATTGTCCCCTGCTTTGTGGTTCACACCAATTTCATTGTATATCGCATGAGCGTACAATATTGGAATATTAGCGATGGTCGAAATGTATATATGTATGTTCAGTGTGGTATATGTAAAGTTTGTCATAAACTTGGTGTGATAGTGGATAATAATAATTGACAATTATCTTTAAGCGAACATGCTCATTTACCACAGTCACTTAATTATTTAAGTCATAATTTAAGTCACATAATTCCCTATTATTGTATCGACTAGAGGGATTAACATCTGGCCACAAACTACTAAACTATTCCTAAGAAGACTCTGCAACTCAATGTAGAATTTCCATCAATTTAGGGAAGGGAAGGGAGCTGAGAAGGAAAGGAAAGGAACTGGAAAGGGCAGGAAACTGGAAAGGGAGGGGAAAGGGAACTTGGAAAAGAAGGGAACTGGGACGAAAAGAGATAATTATAGAAAGGAAAAGTATAATGATAGTTTTTGCTAGAGTTTATATCTGTATTTCATTAAACTTTATCACCGCTAAACCCTCTACTAGGAATGTATGTGAGAGCCTATAATCAATCTATAATATTAAATCTCCTTATATGGCATAATCACCGGCTGCTTGAGCAACGCTTTGCGGGCCATGAATCATGGGCGGTTTAACGTCACAAACACACCATTCTAAACTATGATAATGACGTCACTCTAAACATGTCTGTTGGTTGTGTGATGTTTCCATTTGCTGCTACTCCTGGATTCCTTCAACCTCACATATCATCGAAACAGAAGGGATTAATTCTGTTCAATATAAAGTCAAAGTTATGTGGATTAAATTCAATAACGAAACCGTAAGCCGTTACTATCATAATCATGCAGAAGAAAAGACTAGACATTCAATCAGCAAAGTCCAAATCTTAGTTTGAATTAACGGACACCAGTCATTTCAATGAGAATGATTACCAGATATGACATACTCAACCCGTGCCTCTACCCCAGCCTCAGGTCAGTCCAGAATACAGTCCGGAGCCAAGTATCTCATATTCAACCAGGGGAGGAGTCTGGTGATCAACAACGTACAATCGGTAAACATCCTCAGAAATTAGCTGTTGACTTCATACGTCTTTTATTCAGAAAAACAGCGCAGAAGCTCTGATTCTCCTAATAGTTTCCACGAAATTGTTGAAAAGAAACTGTTGAACACATCAATCTACAGAGTAGTTCATAAGGATTAAGTCTTGACCCATTATACTTTTTCGATAGTTCGTTGAATTTGACAGATCTTTCTATTCCGTGAGAAGTTTCTGTAAATCATCCTATAATTATATCTGCAGTGGGATCGAGGTCTGTACAGCGTGGAGGCAAGCAATGAGAACGGAACATCCAACAAACTCTACTTCTCTGTGACTCTGAGTGATGCGTACACTCAACCTACTGTCATGAGATTAGTAGCTCCTGATGCAGTGCTCCTGGGTGGCAAGGTAACAGCAACACTCATAGCTACACACATAGCAACACTCTTAGCAACACATAGCATCACACATAGCAACACTCATAGCAACACACTTAGCAACACATAGCAACACTCTTAGTAACACTCTTAGCAATACACATAGCAACACATGGCAACCTTCTGTCATGAGATTAGTAGCTCCTGATGCTGTTCTCGTGGGTGGCAAGGTAACAGCAACGCTCACAGGAACGCTCTTAGCAACACACTTAGCAACACTTAGAACCCGCAACGCAACACTTAGAACCCGCAACGCAGTATCGCGCATGGCAACACAGCAACACCTACTATACTTACTCATAGCAACATGAACTCAAACAAAGCAACTCGTAGTTACACATAGCAACGCTCATATCGTCATAGCAAAACATTTGGTTCGCAACTTAATTCAGTTTATATTCCCCAGATAACCAGGTTCTGATGATTCGGGCACCATACCGTTAAATCAGAACATCGGTGAGATTCCCTGGAACGGAGCTTCGTTGCTGCTCCCGAGGCCGTAGTCTGTAGATTAGCTTGCTAATACTACAGCGATGGTGCGTTAAGACCAAGAAGCAACAAGTAGGCTGCCAACTTATGCTCTTGGAGTATAAGAACAATGTGCAACCTAACAGACTAGCGCTGTATCAGCCATTAGTCTTTTCTCTTAAAGTCAATAGTTCTTTGTGCTTTCAGCCGGATGAGAACTAAAAAATCCTCCAGATCTACCAGTGAGGTTCCAGTCTCTTAAAGCTTTCAGCCGTTGTGTACTTTCTCTCTTAAAATGCAAACTGATCCATAAACCCCTAGAGATCAGGAACTGTCTCGAACGTTAACCGTGTATAGAGACAGTTCACCCGGCCCTTTTCTTCCCGAAAGGGAAAAGGACCGGTTAACCCATACCCGGGATAATCCTTTTCAACCAAATCATACAAAGTAACTAACAACAAAAGACGACGATAATCAAGTTTAATCAAGACAATAATGGAAGGAGAGCAGGAGGGTCCTGACATTTTGATAATCTACCACTTAACATGAAACCCGTACCACTGTTTTTAATTACCTGATACCGAAGGCAACCCAGCTCATGCCATCAAAACTTCACTTACCTTAATGACTTTTGACTGACCCATGGCAATGTGGACAGAGAGAGTAAATCTATTTTTCTGTGCTTTGGACAGAGATATAGTTGACTCAAACTGTAGTGTGCAGCAGTAAAGGCGGCTTGTCTGGCCTAACACCCGGACCCCCATTGCTCAGTGAAGTTCACCAAGCCAATGTCACTGAAATGCTGTTCCCAATAAAGCCAGAGCACCCAGTGGGTACCAGTGGCAACTTGCCGTCGCTATAAGTGGTGTCCCGTGGCCCCAGTGCTGGCAGTGCCCTTAAGGGTACTGTCCCCCTTACTTCCGAGTTTGGGGAACCTACAATACAATACAATACAAACAATTCCCCAGATTAAATTGGAATGCTATGTGGAAAGCAACCCACCACCTCAAATATCATGGCACCTCTCTGGCCGCGAGATAGCAACTGGGTAAGTGGAATAAAAGTTTGAAGTAGTAAAGGATTATCCCTTCATGAACCCGTGATCTTATGATTTATCCTTAATGATTTATCCTTTTTATATATTGTTAATCAAACTCTTTAATTCTCGAGTCCCTTCATTCCCCTCACTCCTCTCACTCCCTCTATAATAATCCCCTCTGCAGTTGGCAGCACGTTATCGAGTCAGCCAAGTCTACAGATACTGGGGGGTATGTGTGTGAGGCAAAGAATATCAGAGGGTCCCACAAGTACACCAAATATCTTAGGGTCGTAGGTCAGTTACTCAGTTGGGGGTAAAACTGTAGACAGATTGTGTGCAAGTTATATTGGAAAAACTCGTCCAGCACATCACATTATAAATCACCGGGCCTCGTCAAATCATGTTTTCGAAGGTTTATTGTTAAACATTTTCAAAATATGTCACACATCTGTCAGCTAAACACGGCCAGCGGTCTGCAGACCAGAACTCAGAATCCCGTGGATGAACTCCTGAATCTTTTCCCCTCCAGCTGTTCCCATCGTAACGCCAGTTGTAAGTCCAGTGTACGGTGTTGCTGGGAGTAGTGTGATGCTGCAAGTCCATGTTCAGATAGATAGTTACACGCCAACCTCGGACACCAAGGTAAGATGGTTGTAGTTAATTAATATTGTGGCAAATTCGTCCGAAATAGTTGGAAATATTCCGTCATAATGCAACGCGCGAATTGATTCTGATACAGCAAGCAACAAATCGTAGTTGAAATTTAGCCGCGCGCGCAAATTTTTACGCGCGCTATTGGCGGGACATAGAAGGAAGCACGTTTTCTTCGAAGAGTGATGACCTGTATCTTCTACTTCTACCACGCATTCCTTGACTAGCCTCTGCGCATTCTATCACATCTTCCTTGACCAGCCACTCTTACTCTGCAACTTGCCCCGTTCTGATGCCTTGTTGATCATTGGTCAAGCTTGGATCTCAGACCTGCACGCACGTTCCAATCCCAGATCCAGTGGATCTGGGATGGGAACGCGCGCGCAGATGTTTCAGAATTAATAAATTTAATTTGTGATCGCGCGCGCCGATTTCGAGATTTTCACTTCGCGGCTTCCAGACATGAAAATCCTGAGCGTGCAAAATTCTATGTAGATGCAGGTTTAGTGACCGATTCAACCAGTGAAGTCATCATAACTTTTGGTGAATTGGAAGGATAGATTGATGACATCGTAACCACTGCTTCCTAAGATAGTGTGGTTGAGAGAGGATGGTAAAGTGATCAGTACTTCCTCCTCTTATCAAGACAACATGCGGCAGCTACTCATAAGAGATCTCAAGGTGAGATTACACCTGAGATTATAGTCGTTCAAACTCCTGTTCTGAGACTCAGAATTTGTTCGGGCTGCTGGCATAAGTTTGAGCTACCAGCTGCTTACGAGTGGAATCGGTTGATTTCAAGCGATTAATTTCAAGCTATTGATTGACCAAAATACCTTTAATTCTGTTTTTGCCAGGAATCTGACAGTGGGAAGTATACTGTGATGGTGTCTAACCCTGATCACAACATAGCTACTACCACCTTAACTCTTACCGTTACCAGTACGTCAGCATATGTTGCCATATTCATTAATCATTCTTCTAAAAGTTCGAAATATGATGATCATTCATGAACATAGCAATTCGACATATTAAACAAACCCGACGCCAAATGCCTATCTTTCAAATCTATCACTCTTCTCATTGATTTATAACCTTTATGTATAAGCGACAACCTTTATTGAACAATCTATCCGTCCAATCAATATTCATATCACTGTCAATATCGTCGTTCATCAGGGCCAGCGACTGTCCACGCAGTGTCCCCGCCTATTCAAACTGTGGAGCTTGGATCCTATGCTACCTTCAGCGTAAGTACTTAATGAAATAGGGTGTAGAGGTACAATGTGATAGTATCATCTGCTAGCGTTCTGTCACTTGAATTTTCTTACAATTTGCCATGCCTCTAGCGATCCCAAGGACTGAATGACTAATCTAAGGAATATAAGGGGAAGAAATTAAGTTTTGTTCCAAAACTTAGCATTTCGAACTTCTGTTAACTTGGCAACCTTCCAGGTTGTGATAGACGAAGTTTCCATCACAGACTCGCCCCACCTCTACTACTCATGGAGCCACAACTACTCCACCCTGGCTACTGGGGTGAATAGCAGAGTGACAGTGTCAAGAGATAGGATGTCTGTAAGAGTGGAGGGGGTGAAGAGGGAGGATGCTGGGCTCTACAGGTGAGATGTATCGCGGGGTATATTCCTTGGGAAAAGCACTAATATTTAGTTATTTCGAAAATTTCAAGGTCTTTTCACTTCACAATTATAAATTCTATCTACAGATTCCACTACCAAAGCGGATACACGGAATTTCAGCTCAAAGTTCAGGTTCGTTTTATTCGAAAACTTTGAATTCGTTTTTGATTTCTATATTCGGAATGAAATTTAAAAAATGAAATAGCTTTTGCTTCAGAAAATTCAAACTGAAGCGAGGAATTTTCAAATTGAAGCGAGTATTATGGATATACCACCGAATTGCAAACAGCAGAGCTAACCTATACTTCCCTCAGCAAGTCCCGTACATCTACTGGAGCAGTGAGAAGCAACAGAGACTAACAGTCGGGCAGGACGCTGTCTTCTCATGTCTATTCACGGGTAGGTTATGTTTATCTTATTCAGATGACGAATAATCAACGGATTGACAGTTACGTTGATGTCACGAGTTCTGAGAATCTGCTAACGCCTGAGATTTCCACATGACTACCATTTGAAATCAACAGCTGTTGAATTTGAACTTGAAGTTTCAAAGTCAATGACTTCCACTCCAATCCCAGGCTATCCAGTGCCGACAGTAACATGGTATTCTGGAGATACTGCTATCTCAGAATCTGATTCTAGAGTTGAGATATCCTCTGATTCTACCCTCATGTCACTCCACAAAGTTAAGGTTTGCAAGCGAAAGTGGTGTCAATGTCTAGATGATGTTATGGAGTCTTGGCGAAAGTGGTGTCAGCGTGAAAGTAGCGTCAGGGCGAAAGTAGTGTCAGTGTGAACTGGAGTCAGGATGTAGCTTACATTGTAATAGCTTACCCGGTTTCCGACCGGTAAGCCATTATAACGCCGCTGATCACGTTGACTGAAACACTCCTCTCAGATGTCAGACACAAACACAGATTACAGCTGTATGGTATCCAATACAGCAGGCAGGGACCTCATCTCATTCTCACTTCACGTTTCCAGGGCTACCAGGGTCATACCTCTAAATGACACTGTCTACGTGAGTGTAACTGGAGTTTGCCCATCTTTTCTAGTTCCTGTTTCGATGCTTGTACAAGATAGTTGACAGGATATTGACTGCAGTTGATCTAAGTTCCTTTTCCTGAAAATGGGGCACTAGATAATGACCAGAATATGAATTAACTTCATGATTCAAAGTTACTTATTAACAACTCTTTGGAATTTGTGACCATGTTTTCCTGCAGGCGTCTGCTGGTGACAACGTTACCCTCCAATTTGTGTTATCAGACGGTAGTACTGATCCTAAAAAGATAACATGGGTAACTCCGCTTGGAAGCAACATCTCATCAACAAAAGGTGGGTGAGGAGGGTAAGATGAGCCGCGAATTTAAATAATGAAAACGGTAAATTACTCGAGTTTGAGCTCGACTTTCTCATCTATCTAACCTTTATCATCTCACACCAAAACCCCAGGAAAGTACACCATTACGAACAAGGGAAGGAAGCTAGTAATATCTGATATGAATCCAGGCACAGACTTGGGAGTGTACACGTGCTCGTATCTTAGCAACCAGGGAGTCGTTGCTACGGAGATACGTCTTGCAGGGAACGGTGGGTGGATTGTTGGAATTTTCAATTTTATTGTGAAAGATTTGTTGACTGAAATTAGTATATATTCTTACTATACATAGTGTGGGGAAGTTCAATTACAAATGTTATGAGTTCTTAAATTGTGACCATAAACGTATTTATTCAGAGAGGAGGCCTGTTGTTTCACTTTTAAACAACTTGGTTGAAAACGTCGGGGAAACTGCAACTTTTTTCGCTTATACTGAGGTATGTCATTTTAAAATTCTCCTTATTGCTTCTGCCCGAATGGCCGTTCCGGGTTTATGACAATGAACAGGAATCAATAGGTCTCATTGATCAATGTTTTCATTATGATTGATCTCCCATCTTTTCCTTGCAGGGCTCTGTTCTCAATGTGGAATGGTATCATAACAACAGGGTTATTAACACCTACTACTCCAACAAGTACACCGTCCTTTCCAAACAACGTGAGTTTCACCATTCCTTGAAAGTTCCTGGTCCATTGAATTTCATGATATGATTGTGGATTGTGGAAGAACACGGTGATTTACAACAGCGTGATAAGTCATAAGACCCGTTAATTTCATTGCTGGCTCAACAGAATCTATACAGCGCCTTCCATTGATTCGTCGGATATATCACCTTCTCCTCAGGTTTCCCAGCAGCTAGAAATCAGATCCGTGACAGAGAAAGACTCGGGGCAGTACACAGTGAAGCTGTACAACGAGATGGGCTCGGCTGAGGGCTCTGCAAAGCTGGGTAAGTTGGACAACGGGCAGTCTAATATATCAGGCTCAAAAACAAATGAAATCCCAGCGTCATCTCATCATTGTCATCTATTTCAATGTATTGCAATGATGGCATTATGAGATGTGTGAGACTTATAACAACATCACCTCCACTAGATGTGATAAGTTTACCCGAGTTTTCTGTCCATCCTTCCCCCAAAGTCGTGGAACTTGGGACTCAAACTCAGACCACCTGCTCTCTAGCTCCCGCTCAAGTGCAGGTATACTTCTCTTTTATTTGGTGATTTTATAAGGATTTGAACCGTTGAATCCGGGGTCGCCTTCAAATAATATGTTGAAATTTGGAGATTTTATCCCGGATCCGAATTTTCTGTCTTCTAAAGTTCTAAGCATCTGAACAGATTTATGTTTGGTCAGTAGTTCTTATCCCCCCAGGTGATTGAATTGGAGTGGATGATATCCACATCAGGACAGGAGACTGGTGGAGGAGTGGTGGAAGAGAATGATGATATCTATGTCAATACAGTGAGTTGAAGCCATAATTCTCTTATTCGACCTGAAGGAAAATGGGTGTATTGATAGACTTTAATGTCAAACTGACTATGCAATTCTTATTTGATTTCGGGATGTCAAATTTTATTCATCTATTTACCTACATCTATTACAGAACGTTAACAAGACAGAATCAACACTAACGTTTCTCTCTGGCAACATTGGGCATGTTGAGGTGTTAGTGTGGTGTAGAGCTAGAAATGTGGCGAGAGTGAGGGAAAGCAGACAGGCTAGGTATGAAGTTATTTTATTTTTATTTCATAAAACCGGCCCCAGATTTGATGAAAAATTTCGAAGATAATAATTGCCTGTTTGATCTTGATGTTGAAATAATTTCTTTGACCGCATTCCGCACACAAATTATTTCAGACTCGTAAGAAAGAGCGATGGTGTGTTCCGACCTATACTTCAGATTCTCAGTCATCCAGGTAGAAATAATTATCTGTGGTCGATATTTGAAATCAAATCATTAAAAATACCACACAATCAAAATCATATTCCCAAACATATAAATCATTTCTGAAATTTTTTCCTTTTTATCAAACAAATATCCAATAAGTCGTAAAAAATTAAATGAATCTGTCATTTTAAATTTTCAAAGCACAATCGGACTCAAAAAAATCTTAAATGTCAAATCTGTGAATAGAAAAATTGCAAATGTCAAATAAAATCATACTTTTTCAAATTTTGGCGACCTTCTCCCCCACCACTTTTGGATTGTTCTCCGCCAGTTCAGCTCTCTGCACACTCTTGTAATCAGAACTGACACCCATGCTCATTATCACCCCTGTGTAGTCCACAGAACAACCCCCCACACCTGCAATCAAACCCTAACAACCCTACCTTCTTCCTGCACACATCACACCTGTTAACCTTCCTCTTTTTAACAACCTTTGCTGGCTCATCATCGGGGGAGGAGGGGTCTTTGGTTGAGGCAGTGGCGATTTGGCTGACTTCATCTGCTGATATTTCCGCTGATTTTCTCTTTCTCAAGCACTGAGTCGATGATCTGAGTTTGGGCGTTGGGGATCACCAGTTCTGGAAGCACTTGGTCTTTTGATTCTTCGCTTTTGTCGAAGCACCCCGAGCAATATCCGTTGAACTGATCGGACCCATAGAAACTGCAGTCAATGCTTTTACATCTCTCACCTTCTGTCATAATGCTGAGAACTGCAGGAGGAGGAGGAACGCTGGAAAAGACTTCTTTGCTTCAAGTTTCTCCAGTTTTCATCGAACTATTTCTACGTCTTGTTCTGATTGCTTGATTCGCTAACGTAACGGAAAAACTGCAGCAAGAAATGTACATCGGTTCCTGTCTGTTTCCTAGCAACCGATATCATCTGCTAGCACGTGCATTTCATTGATAGTTTTTCACTGGCAAAATAACAAACTTTTGTCGACGAAAGAAATCGATAACTATCCAGTTTTCCCAATTTTGATCAACATGACAATCAAGTTTTTCCATAACCTATAAAAGAATATAATATGTGGCTTCGCTGATTCGAAATATATTTCAGATGGAGTGGTGATTGGGATACCAGGATCTCAGCTCGTTGTTCAGATGAAGTTCTACGGGTCACCTCTCGATATTTCCTGGTCGATGGACTCCGATTCAGGTGCATTCTCATTGTTTGAAAATGTTTAAAAACATTTTCAAAAACTTTTGAGTGGCTAATGGGATTGACTGCCGAGTAGAAATAGCAGATTGCTTTGAAACGATGCAATCAACTAACCATTTCAATCCATGATGATGAAGTCACCCAATAATCCTCCCCAGGAAGCCATTATGATCTGTCTGTAGACCAGACCACGCTTACCATCCCCCTCCTGTCTGTATTGGATGAGAATGTGTGGAATGTAACTGCTAGCAACGCACATGGGACTGGTTTCCTTGGTTTCAGGGTGGTTGTCATGGTTACAAACCATGCCATTCAGCCGCGATTGGTGGCAACTACCCCACAAGTACTTGTTGAGGTGAGTTTGGAGTTGTCAGCATTCACAAAATCTGATCGGATATTGAGTTTGACAGAAATTGCTATCTTGAATTTAAGGAAGGGAACACTGTGAGAGCAAATCAAAAGAATTAAAATGAGACAGTTGATATATTTTACTTTTCAAGGACTAAATAACGAGAATTTTTCGTTTTCCAGCTCGGAGATAAAGCGTCCATTACAGTTGCCGTACTCTACGAGTCTGTGATAGAGATTGAAATGATATCATGGACACGTGCTGGCAACAATACGTTGCTAAGCAACACTTCCCCAAGCAACGCATCCCAAAGGAACAAGTACAGTGTGATAAGGAGCAGTCCCAGCTACCTAGTCTCCCTGATGTTGTTCTTCTGACGCTGGAGCTTAAAAATGTTGGAATGGGAGATATCGGAGAATATTACGCTCATTTGCAAGGTTAATTACTGATTATAATTATTATCTTTTGTTTTTCCTATTATATCCTTTTGGCTGGAAGATACAATCAGATACCAAAATATCTGCCATTGTATTGGAATCGAATATAAGTTATCAAAGTATCAATAAAAAGTTTCTTCTCCCAGCCTCCTTCCTCAAGTCCCAGAACACAGAACTCCTCCTCCTCTCCTTTCCTCCTGACCACGTGACCAGCTCTGATCACGTGACCGATAGTGACGTCACCGGTTACCATGGTGACGATTACCATGGTGACCTCATTAACCCTGGAGCTGGAGTGGTTGATCACGTGACCATCACCAGACTCTCTCCTGAGTTTGTGACGGCTACTGCTGGCACTGCTGTGTCATTCAAGGTGTGTAATTGCTGTAAATAGCTCATTAAAGATGGCAAGGATATAATCGTTCATTCTATGTCTAGTCTTAGAAAGTTAGAAAATCTGAAAAAATATGATCGATAGTTGAACTCCAATTAAGTCTTTCATATTCTCTTAAGATTTTCTGAGACTAGACAATGATATAATCACGATTTTTTTTTTCGATAATTTTGGAATATCTGCACTGACCACTTCCAGGTGTCCGTATCACCCCTGCACATCTCCAGCCTGACTTGGACTCGAGCCAGCTACCCTCCCCTCCCGTCACGTGACCACAGTTACCTTGACAACCTCCAGACTCTGGTGATAACAGACATTGTGGCGTCCGACTCCGGGGCATACCGGTGTGAAGTGGTGTCTACTTTGACTAATGGTGGTGTCAGTTCATTTCATCAAATTATCTGGTGACACCAGATCATCATCTGATGGGATGTCTTCCTCTGTTTCTAGTGTGACATTTGAACTAACAGTGGTGGAGGCGGTGAAGTTGGTGGTAACTGCGGAGAGGAATCATAGTACCGTTAGTGCAGGTGAGTAGTTACCATGGTTACCATTTTACGATGAAACCATGGTAAATGGTAATCAGACAGAGGGAAGTAGCATTTTCTTCAGTCTCCCAACGTAGCATTTACCCTGTTTTGTTTGATTTGAGGATATTAAATTCAAAGCATATTTCTGAGTTAGATCATAACTTCACAACTTGTCCCAGGAATCACAGCCCGGTTCTCAGTAAACATCCTAAGCACACACTCCCTCGCCTCCCTTACTGTAACTTGGAAGAAGTGTACTGAGGATGGGGAGCATTGTACTGCTATACAAGCTGGGGATAGTCAGAGAGATAGTCATGGGGATCGCCATGGGGATAGTCAGGGAGATAGTCAGAGATATGCGTTCTACAACTACAACACCGAGGTGAGAGCGGCAATTAACTCAGAGAATTATCTTGGAATTCTGGGAGCTAGATGGAGGAGGATAAATTTATAGTATCTCCCATCAATTCATCAGGAACACCCAGCTCTGGATGTAAATCTTTTTTGTTGCCCAACAATCAAATGTCACCATTACTTTTGACTAACCCAACAACCCAGCTATTCCCCCTCTTCTTCCCAGCTGCGTATCCTGAAAGTGGTGGCTGGAGACGAGGGAGTGTACGTGTGTCACGTGACAGACGCTGGCTTTATGAAGGAGCACGTTGCCATGACACTCACTGTTGTGGGGGCCGCCGTGAATGTTATCCCAGGTTATTGTTACTGAATATATTTGAAATATCGAGAACGATCGAAAAATATGATTTGATTTAAAATGGTGAATTGATGACGTCATAATCAAGGTTTTTTTAAATGAGGAATCGTTGATGAACCAATAAGTTTTTACTGTAAAAACCACGTTATAATATTTCAGAACGTGTTGTAACCACAGTGACAGTTAAATGATGAATCGTTGATGAAGCAATAAGTTTTTACTGTATATTTTGTATATCTCTAAACCGATATAATATTCCAGAGCGCGTTGTAACTACAGTGACAGTAGGGCAATCCGTGACTCTCTCAGCTGGTTTCACAGGAGTATTCCACCTTACCAGTGGAATGGTGAGGTGGACTAGAGCTGGTGAGTTAGCGAGATTCACTTCTTCATCTAAACTGTAAATTTCATCCCGATTCCTGCTCCCCAAGATTTGGTAAATTCAGCGATCCGTCGAGGCCAGTATCAAGATTTTACTGAGGACACGCTTCCACGTTTTCCCTCCCAGCTTGGTTTTTGACGAGTGTGTTTTTTGCTTTAATTTTTATTTATTCAGATCTGGTAGCTTGCCATAGTTATTGGGTAAGTTGTGTGGTGATTAAATTAAACTCCGTGCATGTGTACTTTGATTGGGCATGCAAAATACTTGTGTGTGATCTTATATACTTTGAATTGCATTGATTCATCATCCGTGATTAGGGTTTTGAATTCAACTTTTGTGATTCAATATTCATCCAAAATTTTCTGACACTCATTAAATGCATTATGTTGAATAAAATCTGGGTGTGAAGAGCATAATATTTCGAAACATCGTGATGAACCAATTGAAAATTACTTCAACAAGTAACAACAGCATCCTTACCTCTCAGGTGGAGTTACTGTGGATACCACGCGTTTCACCCACTTCTTCTTCACGAGCCCTTACCGGGTATCCCTGGTGTGTGACAGAGTATTCCTTAACGATGCTGGGCGGTTCAGAGTCTCTCTACTCACCCAAGGTTAGAGATATAATCAACAAAAGTGAAATCCAAGTCGAGTCTCTTTACTCACCCACGGTTTGGGAAATCAGAGCGCGAGTTGAAAGTATACTCGCGAGCTGATCGGTCAGTTTTTCAAATAACACTCCAATCAATCATCCTGAAATATAGATTCTACTAGAAAACCTGTCAATTGGACGTATTGTTGAATTGAAGCGACGTCCGTTGGCAGTTTTTGAATTGTTAAATAAATTCTGATGCACAATTATTTTCAATTTTGCAGCAGTGTTATCCATTGCATTCCCTGTAGAAGCTGGAGGAGCGTACACAGACATGTATCTGGAGGTGGTAGATCCCTCCTCCCTGCTTCTCACTACACCGGATCTGACACTATACGAGGGGGACTCAGCAACCTTCCAGGTTCAGTAAGAAGAATAATGAAGTCTTTGTCTGAACTGTCGGGATAGTCTAGAAAGGACTTTAAACAAGCATGTTTCTATGATTCACTTCATTCAATTCGCCTAACTTCGTTGTAATATTCGATGTCCAGGTGCAGATCTCAGTGCGGCCTGACCCACTACCTAGTGATGTGATCTGGCAGAAGGATCGCATCACCCTGCCCTCCCACACTGCCAAGTATCACGTGTCAAGGGATGGGAGGAGACTGACTGTGCAGGGGATCACTCTGAGGTTAGAATGATTGAAAACCCACCGAACAAGGGTGGGTTTCAAGCCCAAAAGGCAAAAGCTGTAAAGGGTTGAAGATCACAATGTTATAACCTGCTTTCCATTATGTTATAGAATATAGACTGTGGCCCATGATGCGTTTTGAACTTGAATTTAGTATCAAGTTCTCATGTTTAGAATACAATCCTCAACAATTATAGTCCATAGAACTTTTCTTTCCTCCAGCGATGAAGGAGAGTACAGATGTAAGATAGCAGACACGGTCTTCATATCAGATTCCAGCACCCTCACTGTAAAAAGTAAGCTCCTTTAAACCTTGAAATTAAGCTTTTTTAGACCATATCACGAAGAAATTGCTTATGACGATTAAGATAGTTTGTGACTATGACAACTCAATCGTCAGGCCATGACAACTCAATGAAATCACCTTTACAGCACTGGAAAATGTAATCACCATGACATCACTTCAGGACAGCTGATAGTTAGAGCTAGAAGGACGACTGTGTACACGGACTTGGGGGAATCGGTCGTTCTGCAGATTGATCTGAGTCCGGTTAGTCTTGACTGTTTACTGAAGTCGAAGAGTAAAGTGTTACTATTTTGTGTTGTATTTAAACCATAGTGCATATACATTGTGCATGTTTTGCTGATGATTAAAGAAATTGATTCACTACCTTGAACACAAACTCGCGTAAACTTCTCAGGAGCTGTTTTTAAAGTTTTAAACCCATCAAGCTATTGCTTCTAGGCTGAAGCATATCAAGGGAGCCGTGTTCTGTGGTACAGAGAGCACGATATCCTAACACCAGATGGCACCAGAGTGGTGTCAAGTGAGGGAAACACCGTGTTGACCATCAACCAAGTCAGTTGAATATCCAAGCTATGAAATATGTTATTCATGGAGGCTGGATGTACCTATTTGGATTTTCAAATAACTAAGATTTTTAAATTTTGAAATGATCTTCTTCCAGAGAAAATATTCATAGTAATAACTCTGGTGCTCGGACTTCCTGATTTTTATCCATTTATCAGGAACATTTCCTCTGCCTTAAAACTCTACAACCTCTTCCGCAAGTTATGAGAAAAGACATGGGGTTGTACCAAGCTGCTGTAACGTTTGACGGGGTCACCAGGTCAGCTGAGATCATCCTACGTCTTTACAGTGAGTGGAGAGCAGAGACTATTAACTATTCTTATTATAAATATTCTTAATCATGATCATGATGTCATCAGATTACCATTCTATATCATGATAATGACGTCACGCGTTTCCCCCACATCTTGCACCAATATAAAGGGTTGTTTTTGTAATCTAACACGACATCTAAGTTTTGTTTGTTCACGTAGGATTATAGGTTTTGAGTAGTCACTCAGAACCTACTTTTTAAACAAGCATATAATTTGTACCTATTTTTCTATATCCTTTGTTTGTTTCTTCTTTCTCTGCACTTCGGCATCTAGTTGGCTGAAATTATGTCAGGCATTTTGTGAGAATAAATCTATCAAGTTTAAGTGAGAAGTGGCGTCAAGATAATGTGGCAAAGTGGTGCCATTGACATCACTTTTCCCACTTGACACCGGGTGTCCAGGTGACGTGAAAAAGTGGTGTCAAGGTTAAGTTGGTAAATGGTGTCAACTGTCAAGGTTAACTAACCTATCAATGAAAAGTGATGTCAACTATTGTGGTGTCACGGCAAAGTTAACTAGTGAAGTGAATTCAGAGCACACTGTATAATGTTACACAATGAAAATGATTTCAGTAATTACATCACCAGTGAGAGCATCACTTCTCCAGGATCTTACACTTTGATCCAAATCAAATTACAATCTCCCGCTCCCTCCATACACCTGACACCATCTTAAGCTCCCCTAACAGCAGCCCATGACTAATAGAGAAACTGATGACGTCATCAATTCATCTCTTTAATACAGAATAATTACGTCATTCAGAACAGCCTATTGTTCCTGCCCCTGTAAATTAATAATGTCCCTGCGCACTGTAATTTGATACCTCGTGTGGTATTAATCCTATGCTACTCTCTGGGGCAGGTGTACATTCTGAGTGTTTGTGTTTGATACTGTGTGAGTGTTTGATACTGTGTGAGTGTTAGATACTGTGTTTGGTAGATAGTGTGTTTAGTTCGGTTGTACATTCAGTACATTTTCTCGTGATTTTGAATTTCTGTGCGCGTTATTTGCTCAGCAGATATGATTTCTTTCATCTGTTTATCTCCGTTCGTTTGTACACTTTACTGTGTATTTCACATGTTTGCGTGTAAGATATTGGTCATTGTATGTGTTTGTTGCCATGTGGCTTTGCCGCTTTGGTCTTGTCTTGTAGACAGTAGCTCTGTAGACGCAGTATAGGTAGCTTAAGAATGATATCATTATCACAGTTAGGACAAACGAACATACGATTTGAGCAACCTGTCATTCCACAAGTCAATGTTTCGTGATAAGATCATCTTATCTCTGCTACTAGTTATCTCTAATCTTTGACCTATCTCTCACAACATAGTTAGTGATAATTGGTATATCGTATACTTTGATCTAAGGATGCCTCATACAGCATAAATCATAAGCTGATTTAAAGCCTGTATTTCTTAAACTCTCCAATGCAATTCGAGGATTTCTTTAACTATCCAATTTGGGATATCCTGACTGTTCTATGCTTGTTGTGGGATTGTTTGTAATCCACCCTCTTTCATATTGTGACAGTGAAAAGCAATCTAATCAAGCTGCCTGCCAATCTTCTATTACCTTGTTACTGACTTTCTTCCAATAATGATCCAATGTCTTATCTATAGAGGTGTATGAGTATACTACAAACATAACAAATAATGTACATCGATTTTCTAATTCAAGGATTGACATAAGAGGCGGAAGAGACTAAACTGTGAATCATCAGCGGTTACCCTACAGTTGTAAGGTCTCCCTGCCATCTGCGATGTCGGTGTCCCATCAGCAGGTGACAAAAGGGAAACGGAGGGGTTTCGGCCCATGCACCCCTCACAGCTTACAACTGCAGGGCTGGGCCACCAGGACTCCAGTTCTGAGCAACACAGTTTAGAGGGAAGGGGAGAAAAGGAAAAGAGTTCAGTAGAGGCAAAAGATCAATGAGTGTTAAATACGGGTGAAACATCTTAATGTTACTATCTAAAACCTGAAAGTGAAAGTTATTAAAATGAATGGGAGGTTACAGGCATCTGCCTGTCCAGCCCCACATTCAGCCCCAGGTTAATCATACAGCAAGTTGCTCAAGGTCAGCAACAAGCTGCACAACTATCCAGTACAGAATGTGAAGGACCTCGCGTGTCAATACCTAAACAAATTGATCTAAAATTGTAATTCAGGTATGATCGAAGAAATGATTCGATTTATTTGGGTGCACCAAGCACGAAAAATAGGCTGTTTAACATTATAGGTACAAATATTTGCTATTCTTCGCGATGGCAATTCTTTGTTGGCACGATGGCATTGGTTCTTCAGGTGGCAACTAATGGCATGAATTCAGAATGCTGGCATCATATTTGGGAGAACCAATGGTTAAATATGCTGCAAATGTATTCATAACCTTGGAAACAAATGTCCAGTCTCTGACCAAATAAGGAATGATTACTCCACTACTTGCCATATTATTATATCAGCCGTTTTTGAAGTACAATGGTTGGGGATCCAAGTTTACCAATTATTTTATTAGTCTTTTTCTAAATGCGGGCCATTTTCGTTTGGATTGTTTTGTTTTTAAGAATGGATGCATTGCATCGATAATATTGGTGAAATAACCTGACACTAATTTACGATCTTTTATTATTTTTGACTTTCGTCTGTGGGTATCACCGTTTCGCCCCATTGCAGCACCTTCTGCTTCACTAAATCCCGCTAATTCGAGTTGAATAACCAATCAGCGCGCTCCATTTCAAATCCTGACCAATGAGCGCGCTGTACAGTAGTCACGTGGCAGCCCCTCTCTTTCTTTATATATGCTACTCTCTCGGTGTATTGTATTGTATTGCTCTGCTATGTGTCCCCTTATATCAGTGTCTTACATCGTGTACTTAGAGCTTGGTGTAGGTACTTGCTTGCTTGGATCATTTACTCGGATCCTTTACACTTGGACTCTTCACTTGCTTGCGCCTTGGATTGGTGTAGTTGCTTATATTGTTACTTGGATCCTGTGTACTGTATCAGTGTCTTACATCGTGTACTTAGAGTGTTTACTTGCTTGCCTTGAATCCTCTGTAATTAGAGCTTGGTGTACTTGCTTGGACCTTGGAGTGGTGTACTTGCTTGTACTTAGTAATAGTTACTTGGATCCTTTGTACTTTACTCTGGAGCAGTCTGATGAATACCCGTTATTATTTAACTCACAGCCCATTTGCCGGGTTTAAATCCAGTTTACGGAGCAGCCTCGTACTTTTTTCGGATCGTTAAATAATACTACACACGGATATCGGTGTGGATTTCCCATATTCCACTCGGCTTCGCCTCGAGAAATACTCACCAATCCACACCTCAATAGTGTTAAGTAACATCATGTTATCATGTGTACCGGTCATCGGATATTCTGTGTGGTATACCTGCTTACTTAGTTAATTGGATCCTTTGTACTTTAAGTGGTATACTATAATTGCTTGCTTACCTTGGATCCTGTGTACTTGGAGTGGTGCACTATACTTGCTTGCTTAGTTACTTGGATCCTGTTTACTCTACTATGGGCCATTAATCATTATGATATAACGATGTACACCCATTACCGAGTATACTATCTTTGTGTAGCTTTTGAGCCCATTATCATCTATACACTCTGTACTGTGTATGATCCTGTGACCTGTATACCACGCTAATGATCTTCAAGTCATTATCTGCTTATCTGATTACATTCCTATACATGTCCTGTATTAAATCCATTATGTTTGCCGTTACACCAATCGCTATACCTTCTTTTCATTTTCTCATTTTCCGTTTTATATTCGTTTTATTTTCCTTTATACATTCGTGTTCTTTATTGTACATTTTTACTGTATAGAGTTTGTATACACTCACTATTTTGTACATTTTTTGTTCACTCTGTGATTTTGTTTGCTGATATTTGATGCTGACCGTTTACATAATAACTCGTGATAAACATAACATAAACATTATCATGTAACAGCTGTACATTCTTGCCATACTTATTAAGTTATGGTGTTTATGTTACGGTTAAGTATTACTCAACCGTAACAGAAACACCATAACGTGTACATTCTTGCCATACTTAACCGTAACAGAAAGACCATAACGTGTACATATTCTTGATATCGCCTCCCTGCATGCTTGTTACCGCTTTACGGCTCTGTGTACATTCAATAATGAGCTTATTATGTGATGTAAGGCATGTTGTGCAATATATAGCTATCTCTTATTTCATGTTTGTTGGATTATTTTCAACGGTCGCTTTTCTTTGTCTGTGCCCGAATAATGTTTGATTTTCATATTTTTCAGCATTATTCGCCGGCTTCCGCTTTTTTCACATTGAACAGTTCACGTTTTCCTTGAGCTGTACAATCCTCCTCTTTTCGACGTTCGCCCCTAAAACGTTATTCCCTTTCTCCTCTCTGAGCAGTCGTGGCCTTAAAATCATCCCCGTGTGACCTAGTTTTATGTTATTTTAAGTACTGGGGTTACGTTTTAAAATGTATTTTAAAAAGCAAACCGATAATCAAATCTCCTGCTTCATCCAATTTCATTATTGTATACTGAGTACCTTGGTTTTAAAAACGCTTGCGTTGAATCACACACTGAAATATGATGAGATTTTCAACTTGGACAGTTGCCAACATTTTAGAATTCAGCGCAGAATGCTTGTTGCCGTTACTTTGAAAATACATCAGTTCATTGATTACTTTGTTTTCGATACAATTACCATTTTACCACTCAGCACCATGATGTGATTTCAAAGCCAAGAAAGAAATGCTTGTATTGTTGTTATTCATAACTTCTGTGATTTCGGGTATGTTCCGTCTTGCACTGAATACGGGCAGCGGGAAAATTTTATTGGACAGTTTTTGTTCCGAAAAGATTTCTTGAATTATGCTAGAAGAGAGTTCGTTAGAATAATATCCTTTTTACGAGGGGATGTTTTGTTTGGGAGAATTTTTTGACTTGACTTATATGATGACATAGTGAAATTTCTAATTCACTCCAACACTAACCTCCCGCAGGTGGTGACGGTATCAAAGTAGAGCCGGTGTCAGCTGAAGTTACAGCCCGGTACGGGAGTTACCCGGTATTAGGTGTCACTATTGACACCACTCAGTATCCGTCGCTACAGGAGATCACTTGGTACAAGGTTTGTGGAATACTTCAATGATCAATACGTCTATAGTTTCGAAATCGCGCTGTGCAGTATCTATAGATCTGCCAAGAAGGCAAGAATTTCGCACGATATTCCATAGCAGCTGTTAACTCATTTTCAATGATTACGCGCACTGTTCAGACTCCTCGGATTCACTCCTCCGATTTATTCCCCGTTAAACCCCTTGATAAACTCCCCCTTTTCATTACAGGGAGACCTGAACACTCCGATCACAGCAGCTGACACGAGATACAGGATAGGTGGTAAAGGGACTCAACTGAACATTGCCCTGACACGGACTGCTGATTATACCAGCTACATTTGCAGGGTTAGTGCGCGCAGGAGGGTGTTAGAATGCTAACAATTTGTACTTTTCTATCCCTTCAAAGCTTTCTAATTGATTTCTTTCTATAGTACTCGTATTTTTATTTACAAACCACCGTACAGAGGAGCTGTATGCTGATCAATCCATGTCTCCATAGTCCCTATGTCAGCTATGAATAGAATTGAATGAATTAGATTGAATTAATTGAATTAATTACTGAATGTATAAAACCTTCTTCAGGGTTAGTGGAGGGGAGGAGCTGTGTACGAAGTGTACTAATTGTGACAGTACATGTGCTGCCTGCTGTGCCACCATCACACTCGCTAAAACAGGTAATGTGGAGAAAATGGTGTCAGAAGTGGTGTCAATGCGAAATGGTGTCAATGCGAAATGGTGTCAATGCAAAATGGTGTCAATGCGAAATGGTGTCAGGGCAAAGTAGTGCCAATGCGAAGTGGTGTCAACGCGAATTGGTGTCAATGTAGAGTGTGTCAGAGTGAATGAGTGTCAGACTGGAGTGCAGCAGTGTCAGGGTAAACCTTGGGTAAAGTGGTGTCAGAGGTAACTGAAGTAAATCGAGGACAAAGAAAACTGGTGTCAAGCTATTTAGTGATATTATTAATGTGGTGAACTGGTTTAACTCTGACAAAATAAACTGGTGTCAGCAACCATCTCCTTCCCTCAGAGGAATCCGGGGCTACAGTCAGCGTCTCCCAGACCCAAGCAGTGTGGAATGCTGCTGACAGTATCTTAGTTCACTTTGCAGTGTCCTCCGGGGTATTTACCCTTGATGAAGTCACGTGGTACAAAGGAAGCTATCCTATAACTACTGGTGAGTCATGGAAGCTCTAGTTTATTTTACATTTTGCAAAATGTTGGCTTCTTGCCAGATTCTTTCATCTTTGAACTAAGGCAATTCTATTCATCCAGCAGTTATGAAATTGATTTTAACCAGCTCTTGAAGCGAGTTTGAATGGTAATTATATCGTCATTTCTGTAACTTTCCCTACGAATTAGGGGAAGGAAATATTCCCTAGAAGTCACCATATTTTTCTGAAATTACTCCAGTTTCTCTCATCATTTCAATTACTGAGTTTTTATTTCATCACTATTCCTCCATGTTTCAGGTGGGAGGTACACGATAACCCAAGTGAACACCGCCCAGAACCGACTCACCATCTCCTCCAGTAGTGCTGCTGATAACGCGGATTATGCAGTGGTTTATAAGACAGCTAATGCTGGAATCGTGGGATACGGTGAGTGATATCATTGAGGATCGACGTGTTTATTAACTATGATTTGAAGATGTTGATTTTCATTGACAATTTCACAGCCTTACCTTTTCTTCTTCAACCGATTTTGTCGGAAAAAAACAAATCTCTTTGGATTCAACCGAAAAACAATTTACATCTTTCAGGAATATCCACGTTTTCCATCAAAGTCTTGGGACCGCCTGATATAAGCGTTACCCCTGCTACAGCTAGAGTTACAGAGGGGAGTGATGTTACTTTTACCTGCTCTGCCAAAGCAAGGTTGGGTAATCAGGGGATTTTCAAAGATACCACAAATTTTCACCAATTTTTTGTTCGTGAATCACGATAAAAGTTCATCAATTCTTTCCAATGATTCTTATTTCGGTCACATAATTCTGATTCCGACCAATCATCGTGCATTATCACAGAAATCCTGCCCGCTGATTGATCACCCCTCTCCTCAGTTCTACTGTACTGACCTACCGGTGGGATAAGAACAGTGTGGAGATTGTTGGTCAGACAAGCCCTCAACTTGTTATTTCCAACGTGGTTCATGAGAACGCTGCTGATTACAAGTGTACGGTCTCCTTCACTGAATCCACGTGGGTTTGCAAACTCAAGGAAATCTTTTATAGTTTTTAAACGCAAGGAAACGTTTGCTAGTTTTCATATTCAAGGAAAAAGGAAGCTTTTCTATGAGAAAACTTGAATTCAGTTATTTTCAGATTTCCGCTCACCACTGTTAGCTTTTTTGAAATTTAGTTTTGCTTTTAATTCAAATTTAATCGTCCCGACGTCCCACGGCCGAAGGACAACGTATTCTGCCAGTACCACCTCATACTTGGTTATTAACGATGATACCACTCTCATGATAAAAACACCCTTCCTGCTGGCTGACGTGTCCTCAGAGACTGCTGTCCTTTCGTTCGATGTTAAGAAGAGGGGGAGCCTCGAATTTATACCCGAATCATAACCTTATTTAAGTATCAATTCGTACTTTAGTGCTTAAACAATACCCGGTTAGCTTCGCCTAAAATATTTCTATTTATGACATAAATTGTTATTTCCTTGTATTTGAAATTCTCCCTCTTCCCAGTGACATCTCGGGTAGACGAGACATTTCCTTGTTTTTGACAATCCCTTCCCACTTCCCAGTCACATCTTGAGTTAACAAAACATTTCCTTGTGTTCGACATCTCCCTCTTCCTAGTCACATCTGGAGTTGACGAAATCTTTTCCTTTATGTTTGACAGCCCCCTATTAAACAAGAAATTTACTTGTTTTTGACATTCCCTCTTCCCAGTGACATCTCGGGTTAACGAGGGAGTTGACAGTGACATGGTCACGTGGTATAAAGATAACGTAGTGGTGCTGATGGGAGAGCACAGGAACTTTGGGAATGCCAAGAAACAGCTCATTATAACCAAACCTACTGCAGCAGATGAAGGTTCGTGACCTCATTAAATATTAATATTCGCATACGATTTTGTCCATCTTTCTTACTGGCTTTAAACCCTGATGCTCTGATGATGTCGATAGTCGAAATCTTTTCTCCCGCATCCTCTGACAGATGACGAACCCTTTCGGAATGCTAAATGCCCCTATTTGCAATATCAACCTCAATTGATTACGAAATCAATACCTCTCTAACCCATGTCATTCACAGGTCACTACCGAGTCCTGGTTCAACTCACCACAATAACTCTGGAGGGGTCGATGTACCTGGCTATTACCTCTGCTCTACCCACTGTGCAGTTCAGTGCAAGTACCTACGTGGGGAGGAGTGGAGAACAGCTTACGTTTTCTATTGCTGTCGGAGGTAAATAATAAAGACTTGTTTTTATCAAATTATCAATGAAATCAGGGGCAACGTTCTTTGAGGTCCCAAATATAATTGAGATTAAAAGAGCTCAAAAAGTGGGGCCTAAAAGAGTGATCAACCCCCAAATCAGGAAATTCGATCGAATGATTTTGAATTTTGGTCTAACCTTTTGTCCCCACATTCACTGAGTATTGTTTTCATAGTTGTAACGTTGATAGAATTGCCCCCAGAATTAAAAGTGTAAGAAACCTGCAATGCTGTGCCACTTCAGGGGCTGACACTCGTCAGCCAAAAACACCCACAAAACTTCGGGTCAGGGATATTCTTGAGAGCTGCTAAGCCGACAGCTCAAATGAGACATTGAATTAGAATTTTAGAAAGTGTTGAAGGATTTTGCATGTTTATTGCACATGTATTATAGTAATAGGGGGCATAGGACTGCTGAAATCAAGGAGATATGAATTTTTCGTCAAAACTTTGCTGTTTGGGCTTCTGAGCATATGTAATCACCGCTATCACAGTGAAACTATTCCAGGTAACCCGAGACCCAGCATTCAGCAAATAGAGTGGTATTCCAATGATAACCGTTTGAGACAAGGTGACACCAACGTGCGGTTCTCTGACGACTACCTGACCCTCTACAGGAGCGCGGTAGGTTGCTAAGGGGTTGCTTTGTAATGCGGTAGGTTGCTAAGGGAGTGCGGTAGGTTGCTAGGGGTTGCTAAGAGATGTGGTTATGTTTTAAGAAAGACTTGGAATGCCCAAAAGTCTTAGATTGCCCTAAGCCCTTTGATCCCACCACTTGATGCTTTTATTTTCTAGAATTTTCTGAAACGGGCTGACACCAAACATGTTACGGATACCCTTTATGTTCCATGTGACAACAATCTATTTTACAGTTGACAACGGCTGACAGTGGAGTTATCAAGGTTGCCGCTGAGACCTCAGCCGGGAGAACTGAGGAAACTGCGGAGGTGCAGATTATTGAACAGGAGGACATCCAAGCTACCAGGTACCAGATTCCTCACAAGGAGCCATTTGGCTCGATAGAAATTGATGGTGTCATAGTGTCAGCATTTAGGCTTCTTCTCAGCGACCATATCCACGAAATTGGCGTTGAGATAGTCACGGATAGTTCATGCTTTTGCTAATTCTCCTCAGACCCAAGTTAAACCTAACGCACTCTCCCCAATTCAGATCGTCAGAGAACCAGATAATAGGGAAGTCCCTGAAACTGTCCGTTAAGTTCCACATGATGCCACTTCCCGTGCTGCATAATGTACAGTGGAGTAGATCTGGGGATATCCTGACAGAGACGGATCCTAGGGTTGAGTTCTACAACTCCGGTGAGTGCAGGGGTTGTTTGAAATGAAGAAGGGATGTTTTTACCTTTTTGCATCCTTTATTGTGTTTTCTAATCTGGTATCAGGTCTTGATGAGCTGCTGAGCTGTGAATTTTTTGAAGATTGTGAGAAAACTGTTGTTAAACTGAACCTCATTTGCTCCGTATTATCTTCAAAAACATACCTCACAACAGTTTATCGATGACGTCTCCTCTTCCTTCACAGGTCAGGAGCTTCTTATCCGGGATGTTCAGCTGTCAGACGCGGACACATACCGAGTATCAGTTAACCAGGCTGACGGAACTACTGCTACACGGGAACTGCAGGTGTCCATCAAGAGAACTGCGGAAACACCCCAGTTTACAACCAGGTGGGGGTGAAACATGTGAATTTTGGTATTTTTTGCAACTTTGTTGTGGGGACATTGTGAAAAGTTGGACATGAACAGTCCATGTTGTTCTTTATTTAGCAATTCAAAAGATGATATGTTCCTTTTCAGACGCATATTATTCGTTTTCTTATCTATTACTCTCTTTCCTCAGACCTACTGACACTACCGTGTACGCTGGTAGTACCATCACCATTCCTTGCGATGTGTCAGGTCAGTCAATAGTCATATTGGCTTATTTAGAGCAGAAATTTTGTAATGAATATTAAAAGATTACTAAAAAAGGGGTCTCCTCTCCCCAAGGAGGCCTTGTAAAGTTCTAACCCCGATAGCCACTCCTAAATCTAACTTCTTCTCCTTCCCTCCGGCGCTATTGTTAAATTCCTTAATTCCTGTTTAATTCCTCCTAAACCAAACCCTTCCCCAGGCACGCCCTCCCCCTCGATCTCCTTCCAGTTTGCCAACAACTCTCAGCTGCACAACAAAGGCAGGTTCTACGTTACTGCCACCTCTCTGATTATCTACGCGGCGGAGGTGGGAGATACGGGAGGTTACATCTGTGTGGGGAGCAGTGGGGGAGATGCTGCTCCTATCAGCGCTGCTTTCACTGTCACGGTGAGTAGCAGGTGGCGCAGTGGTTAGGGCATCGTACCTTCAATCGAGAGATTGGTGGTTCGATTCCCGGCCCTGCCTATCGTTCTTAGGGTTAGATTTACTGCTACAGTGAGTTACTTTCTCACTGCTTTCACTGTCACGGTGAGCTCCTAATTTAGAAAATTTCTCCTAAAGTTTCGATTTCTCAAAATTTCATAATTCCATCTCATCGCAGGTTAACGAGAGGATCAAGATCCTCACTACGGCTGCTGAGGTTGAAGCCACCATGGGAGGCACAGCCACCTTTACTGTTAAAGTGGAGCCCACCAATGCTAAAGTGGAGTGGACTCGTAGTGGGATCCACTTTCCGGAGAGTGATGGAGGGCATTACGATGTGTCCGATAGCATCAAAGAGGTGGGGGTTTTCAGAGAAGCTTTTGTGATCATTCTAGAATTCCTGTCTACTCAGTTAATAAACACTTTCTGATAGTTAGTTAAGATTTGATAGTTAGTTAAGATTTTAGTTAAGATAGTTAATTAATTTTCATCTTTTTTTTGAAAAGATCATGAAAAATTATGAATTTTAAACTTAAATAGTTCGTCTGTTTTTTTAATGTTTTTCTGAAACTTGGCATTTCTAAAGGAAAGCGGAGTAGCGTACAAGGAAGTCACCCTCACTATCTCTGACGTACAGAACTCTGACCTGGGACAGTACGAAGTTACAGCCTCGTACAGTGAGGGGAAATACGTTAAGAGCACCGAGCTGGTCTTAGGTAAGGGGAATGGACATATTATGTTTTTGTGGTGATTTTGATGAATTATTTTGATTTGGGCCATAGCATGATTTTTTCCAAATGGTAGACTTACGACAATTCATCTCTGAACGCTTCATCTACGTGTCTTAAGTCTTGACCCATACCTTTTAATTAATGTGTCGCGATGAAAAAATTCCCCTTAGGTAACGCGGGTGTGAACGTGGTGTCAATCTCCGGTGCCACCGGTGATCAGACTGTGTTCCGCGGGCAAAGTGCCAAGTTCTCCTGCACGGTCTCTGACGATCAGAGCACCATAACGTGGACAAAGAACGGGGTGAATATGTAGCAAACGGTTTTTCAATAAATCGGGTTACGGTTTCGGTTGGCTGAAAACGCCCGGTTAACCGGTATTTCGGTTTCGGTTCTGTTAACCGGTCGTTTCCCTAGGTGAATATCCTGGATTTGGGAGTGTCGCTGAGGACGAGGTATCAGTTGACGGCTTCAAGACAGGAGCTGACTATCACTAACACGGAGGATGGGGATGAAGGTGGGTAGCTGTTTTAATTTCTTGATTTGTAACATGAAATCAGACCAGCTTAATCAATCTGATTCAAAATCATATTAAATATGCAGCTCATAAAACACCAAACTCATACAACACCCCGGGACTGGACAGCTAGTCATCTCAACACCTTTTATTCCCAATTCTGACTACCCCCTATCCCTGAGGGTCTGTACATGTGTAGTGTAGCCAGTGCGCGGGGTGGTGACGAAGTGTCTGCCACCCTCACTGTTCTGCCTCCCATCCAGATCACTCAGTACCCCACTAACAGACGTCTTCTCCTAGGGACGGGGTCCTCCTACCTCCTCTCTGTTCAGGTTGTTAAAAATATACTTTGTTTGAAATACGTGAAGAATACGATACTTAATTTTTGGCAGAAACTGCAGTATTTTTCCTCTCGAATTTTGAAATACGCTTATTTTTTCAAAAGCAAAATAAACTGAACGTCGTATTTTTTCACGTATCTTTAGCAACCCAAATCTCTGTTCAGATCACGGCCGGGGACCCCAACTCCCAGATCATCACCTGGAAGCTGGACGGTAACACCATATCAGGTGACACCAACACCCTCAGTCCAAGTATACCGTCCAGCGCAGGGACACAGCGGTACACCGTGACAGCGCTGCTGACAACTTGGCTGGGTGCCAGGAACTTGCAGGTTTGTTAGATTTTGTGATGGTTTGATTTGTGTTTGATTCCTGGTGGTGTTTTTCTTTTTAAGTTTTTAGTGGTTTGATATAATCGAAGTTCTGAGTCGCATGCAGTCGCTGTCACTAACCAAGTATTTTCTATGAATGTGAGGGCGATAGTATTCGGCTCCAGAGGTTTCCGGGCCATCCTGTCCCCTCCGCTGCCATAAATTCTTTTTATCGACTTAACTCATTGAAAGGAATAATTCTAATTCCTATTTACCCCCCCCCCCCCATCAGGATGAGAAGGATATCTTCGTTACCACCTTCGCTGCAGAAGACGTCCAGGAAGCTGTGATAGTACAACCCCCAGTAGATCAGATAGCTATCCTAGGATCCACTGTTACCTTTGTCTGTGTGGCGTACGGGATACCTGATCCTAATGTGCTGTGGTCTAGGGGATCGGCCGACATGTCCGCAACAGGTATCTTACTCTAAAAACTACTGAGCTAGCTACAGAGCTATCTCCAGTGAATCTAATTGAGAAACTGAGCAAAGTTCTCCATTTATCAATGTGTGGCACATTCATTCTTGCTTTAACATCGTTTAATACTTAAAATTACTCAATGATATATGATATGAGTCAATTAGCATAGGATCACTTAATCACCTAATTATTACCCCCGTCCCCCCTCCGCAGAGTACAGTAACAAGTTCACTGAGCGAGGTGTAGAAAGCGAACTCATCATCTCCAACGTTAAGATCAGCTCAGCCGGGGAATACCGGTGTAAAGCAGACAATCTGAAGGGCAGTATTCAGACTAAGTCTGTGTATCTGGAGATAATATCCCCGCCTACAGTGGGGCTGGTGGATTCTGTGTACTACGGGGTGCCGGGGAAGGAGCTGTCTATTGCTGTGGAGGTGACATATCAGGTAAACGATATTTGGAACAATCAGTTCATAGAATACATAATCATATTATGTTTGCCCTTCCGAGATTATGCTCTAATTGACTTAAATGGTTTAATATTCAACCAAGTAAAACGTGTGGTTTGAGACCTTTGTTGTGGTGCTTGACACCCTCTAAAACCAAGATGAACGCTAACGGTACCAGTAAGTTAATTTTAATAATATTTCATCAGAACGTTATCGAGAAGTCCATGTGTTCGTGGACTCGTAACGGTATAAAGTTGGAGGAGCAGAGTGGTAATATTGAGTTTGGGGATGATGGGACTTCACTTAGGATCATCAGTGTGGAGCCGGCAAGCGCTGGCAATTACAGGTGCGTTTTGAGTGGATATTCGTTTCTTCTGTCTCCCAATATACGCATCCGCTTTCAGTTGATACAACTTTGAATTTTGTCATGTCACGTATAATCTTTGTCCCATCTAAATCACTCTGAACGGGCGGGGTGGAAAGTCTTTACCCTGGTCCTTACTACATTCCCCGGTTTACCGTTAAGAATGGCTCGGAAAGGTCCATGATCGATGGACAAGTCTTCACTCTTGTTCACTCTACATTCCCATATTCACCCTCCCAGGTTTACGATAGAGACGGAGGCTGGTAGCGCTACCACGAGCACCACCTTGCAGATAATCAACGCTTACATCTCCCCCTCAGCTGCTATACCTAAGTATAGTGAGGTGATGGTAGCGCTCAAGGGAAGCGTTTACTACCTGCCCTGCGAAGGTAAGCAGAGGATATTGTTAACTTTGACGTGTAATATCCTTAATTTAAGATTTCCTTCTCATAAAATTAACGTAAAACCGGA
Organism: Beroe forskalii; assembly: GCA_011033025.1. Taxonomy (NCBI): domain Eukaryota; kingdom Metazoa; phylum Ctenophora; class Nuda; order Beroida; family Beroidae; genus Beroe; species Beroe forskalii. Next base: position 188,364 of record WFMF01000208.1, read on the forward strand.
TTTAGTTTGGCAAATAAATGATTATCTGAATGTCTGACTCCTGTTCACTAATAACTCCCATTCCCAGTATCGGGTAAGCCTACCCCCAAAGTCTCGTGGAAGAGAACAGTGGGAGGTCAGACTGTCGAGTATAAGGACAATGGGGTGGATCTACCCTACAGCGTCGAGGCATCAGGTAGGAAGATTGCGAATATTATTTACTCAATAATGTACTGTGACTTAAATTTGAAATGGATACCATTCAGGGTATTGAATTTTTGGCATTTTAGATGTTTGTTGGGTTTCGATCTTTATTAACGAAGCCACACCTTTAGAATCAGAGTTTTTGACCAAAACTAAGACTAGATCAATACAATATGTTCTCTCTTCATTAGGCTCTCTAAAGATCCTCTCTGTTACGGACGCCGACAAAGGACAGTGGACGTGCGTTGCTCAGAGCAGTCCTGATTCCGTCCTCCGGACTGCAGAAGCGTCCCTAGAACTCGGTATAGCGAGCGTTATTAAGTGTCCATGAAATTCGCAATTTTCAGTGGTTTGATAATGCTAAATGCTATTCATTTACCAGAGTGATATCATTAATAATGCCAATAGTAATATCATTACTAATGCCAATAGTAATAATAAAGTTTCTCATTTCTATTCTGGATGTGGTTGAGTGGTTAGCCCGTCCCTTCGTGTATTCCTACCACGGACATTCCACTATCACAGTGGTGTCTGGGGATACTCTGGAAGTCAACATCGAGGTGATGTATCAAATGTATTTTAAATAAAAGAGAATAAATCAGTTTGAATTTGATGTTTTGAAACTGGACGTATTTATACCATTTAAAGGCCCCCGACCAAGAAATTTCAAATTTTAATTTTCCATTTTTTACGGTGGAATGTGTTCTTATAGGTGAAATATCAACAATAAGAGCGAAAATCCGGTTTCTATATGATGCTCCAAGCCGCTAATAGCTAATTTAGTTACGAAATTCCTCAAAGGGCAGCAGAATTTTCCCTGTTGTACGGCGGATATTTCTTCGTACGTGATGATGATACGTATCACATTACAGTGCATGTTACGTGTTATTCTAACAAAATATATATAGGGCAACAGTGGATATTCATTCATGCAGCAAATTAAAATGCAATTATTCATCAGTAAAAATGATTTACATACTCGGCAACCATTTTATCATTTAGACAATGTTTTGACCCACTCACCAAAAAAACTTTGGTCAAAATTGATCGTGCAGAAGTCTAATTATGAGGCATCAAAGATTGCCGTTTATTCAAATTATGGTATGTAAACATGAATTCTCTGCTGCCCTTCCTATTTTCAATCGCTCATAGCAGCTAAACTAATTAGAGTTAGAGGGTGGGACAAAGTACATTGTACTTCACGCCCTAAGATCTATAGAATTAGCCAAAGTCAAAATTTTGCGTTCGGGGGCCTTTAAGTTCCAGATCCAAATTATAGAAATAATGAAATACGACAAATAAATTGCCGCACTAAATGACAGAAGACAGAGTTTCAACCTCAAACAACCCCTCTCCTCCCCAGGTGATGTACCGCTACCAAATCCGCGCGCACAACATCATCTGGTCTCGCCTAGACTTCGGGAACACTAATTGGACTCAAGCCAAGGAGCTGAATACCATAGATCCGGGGTATGATAACGTGGTGTCTTTTGAGAGGGAGAGGAGACAGCTCATGGTCCATGGGATCAGCAAACTCTTCCAGGTAAAGAAGCAGCAGGGGGTCTTTTCCGAAACAGACTGAAGTCCAAACAATGGCAGCGTGACTCAAAACTTTGAACTGTCCAGAAACTGGGACAGAAATACTACAGACATGAATTTTCTGCATCTCTTCTTGACCTTATAAACTCCCCCAGGGTAACCGTAAACTATTCCAGGGCCAGTACAAAGCGTCAGTCGCCACAGTCTCTGGGAAGGATGAGACTGTGATAATGGTTAACGTGATCAGCAGAATACCTCCCAACATCAAGTGGCTACACACCATCAACAACTTCTACTACACGGTCAATTGTAACCTAAAATATGTCGGATAATTGTGTTTTTTCTGTATTCTCTTTTTGGATCAGCAGAGTGATCTACGAATTATTTTTGATGTTGGACCCGTTCAATAAATTGTCAATTTTTCTATTACACGGTCAATTGTAACAACGCTCGGCATGGCTTTGTGTTTGATGTGGAGGTAACTGGAGAACCCTTCCCCAAAGAGATTACATGGTATAAACGAGCAGGATTTGGGGACTTTGAGGGGGTAAGAAACGGGACGGACAGCAAAACGTCCAAATACACCATCGGGTACTTCGGGGATCTGTACATCAAGAATCCGGATAAAAGCGATGCGGCGTTCTATAAGATCCAGGTGATCCCGGAGAATGGGGGTCGGGATCAGTTGGAAGAATCGAGTATTGAGCTGATCGTCAAGGATTACTATCTGGGATTCCAAACGGAGCCATATGCAGGTTTGACTTTCTTTGTTATTTTCTTAGACCAATCACATTTATAATACTGATAACAATGTCATTATTTGTCATCGACAAACAGAAAAATATGTCCAATCTTGATTAATATTTATGGTTTATTTTTCATGCGGTGCCCTCACGAGAGTTTTCAATCCATCAGGTGGCATCCAGAAGATAGGTCTGTCAGTTAGCATGGACTGCGAAGTAACTGGTGTCCCGGATCCCGATAGTGTGACTTGGTACAAAGGGATCACCCGGCTAGCTCCTACTACTCCTCGACTCACCATCCCGACCGTTGCTAAGACGGATAAAGGGGATTACTACTGTGTCGCTAGGAATGATTTCGGGACCATTTACTCACCGAAAGTAGCGCTGCAAGTGCAGTATCTGGATACGAACTTCCTTCCCATATCCTGCTATAAAGAAGCAGGTAAATTTATTCTTTGAGTTCGAGCTTCAAATATCCAAAGAAGTGATCGTTTTCTTTTACCAACATTTCTGACTTATTTATGATATTCCGAATTTAATTTTTAGTAATTCTATTTTTCTGACCAAATCACTTCGCAGATTACAATCTAGGTATGACAAGTTTAAAAAGTGCTGAAATTAATTGACTATTTTGGGGATTTTGCTACTCAATGCTCTAGAGCTGTTTATTATAATTAAAAAGTTATGTTGCATCAGACCAGAACTCATTAGTCATTGCCAAAATCATTTCTGAGAAAGGGAGAATCTTAATTATTTTAGTGATAACTTCTAATTGTATCAAACGATTACACCCCACACTAAGCAGGTAATTCGATGTTGGACTGCTCGAGTGGTCTCACCGAAGGCGACGTCTTCGTCTTGGTCTGCAACGGCCCGGACGGGTGGCCCTTCCCCAAAACCACGTGGTATTTCAACGAGAACGTTATCACTGATAACCCTGGAGGGCTAAGTGGGACAGTGAATCAGTACGGGGATCTGGTGTTTCCTTTTGCAGACCCGGGACAGAGTGGGGACTACACCTGCCAGGTGAATTAAGTTAAATGCTTTTTCACTTTGAGAGCTGTGCAGATACCGCCGATACGAAGTCGAGGTGGTTGCACTGCCCTTTTCCTTTATAAAAGTATCTCCATCTTTCACCCTTTCTTTTTTCAAGGTCACGAATGAAAAAGGCACGAACAGTAACCACGACAGCTACCATGTTCTCCAGGTTCCCATGACAACTACCATGTTACCATGACACCATGTTCCCCAGGTTACCAACGAGAAAGGCACGTACAGTAACCATGACAGTTACCACGTGAGCATCGCCAACTCTGACGACACCGCCATTGACAAGGTTAAAACAGCAGCCTGGCTGGTTCAGCCTGGTGATCTGACAGTGGCGCAACACACTCCGGTTACTATTGCCTGTGTGGTGTCTAGCTTCCCTGGGCCTACTTACAGATGGACTTTCAATGGGAGCCCTTTTGATAGTGAGTCATATTTTAAGAAGGATTTCGAAATGCTGACGACTATTCATGATTCAAATACTACTCTTAATGACGTGTAGTAAAGCAATGGATTTATGGAACCATTCTTCTATCAAACGTGTTTGACTTTGTACTTGCTTCTAAAAAGATTCCCTTTCCCAGGTGCGATGAAGGGCGTTATTTACAAGTCACCCTAAGTCTTAAATTTTATCACCATAATTTTGATCTGTCATTTTTTGCAAACAAGGACATTTTGACATGACGCGTGTGATCTACCTAAAAAGAGATTTCAACATTCCACCCTTTCCCAGGTGCGATGACTAACAGACTCTCGTTCGGGGGACGTCTCCTAACATTCGATTTAATAGACGAGTATGCAGATGGGGACTACGCCTGTATCACTACAACTAATGAGGGAGAGAACTCTGCAGACTTCAAACTACAGGTGATGGAAAATGCGAAATTTGTTTTCCATTAAAAATGGTCTTCTAATGCTCGAATTCCAGAAATGTGGAAATCTTTCCTCTGATGACCGATCCTGAGAATTAATTTTAGAATTTTAGAATTTTTAATTGTGCGATGGGCCCTTTTTCAGCTTAGTAGCCAAATCCTGAAGGTTATGAAATGTCCTGCTTACATTTTTACAAAAACTTCAAAATAACAACCAGATCCCCTCCAACAGGTGTCTACTCGCCCCTCCTTCGTGAACGCTAAGATCTTCATGATCGGCTACATCGGTAACCAGACTGAGATAGACCTGGGAACGCCAGCAGGTCACCCGGTCCCTACCATCGTGTGGACGTTTAATGGGGAGGGAGTGCAGTTGGGGAACAGGATTAATCTGGTGGATTCCAGCAAGCTGAGGATAGACCCAACACAGGTGAGACATTTTCAAGTCCTGCCGGCGAGTGATTTAATTGTCAAATCCTGCAGGCGAGAGATTCAACGTTCAAATAATGCAGGTGATCGATTTTCTGTTTAAATCCTGCTGGCGAGAGATTTTATGTCCAAATCCCCCAGGCAAGTGACGAGGGGGTGTGGCAGGCTATCGCCACGAACAAAGCGGGGAGCGCTCAGCACGCCATTTTCCTGAAGATAGAGGAGGATCTCCAGTTTACGGAGCACCCCTCAGGTAGAAAATGAACAGAAACCGAATTACCGGTTAACCGGGCGTTTTTAGTCAACCAAATTCGCAACCGAATAATTAACCGTTTAGGGAAATCAGTCAGTTAAGTTTAACCGAACCGAAACCAAAATACCGGAAAAATACCTGTTTCGCTAAACAAAACCGAAACCGGTTTTATTGAGAAATTGTAACCGGTCGTTTGGTACCCTCAGGCCCGGAGGGGGATAAGTATGCAGCACAGTACAGCACGGTCAAGTTCCCGTGCAGTGTGACAGGCACACCGGCACCTATACAGTACAAGTGGTAGGGGCGATATTCGATATTCTTAATTATTCTTTTATTTCGTATATTTTATCCCCAGCTGACGATGATAATCACGTGGATCATGATTTTCAAATTAACCTTCTAAGATAAAATCTCCTTACATATCGTTTATTGGTCTAAGAGTTATTCCCCTTTTTTAATCTGACAATACCTGCCCTACCTGTTTCGCTTGGTTACTGTCTACTGACCCTGTGTTACTTCTCACCAGGTACCGTCAGGAGAAGGAGCATGAGCCGTTTAACGGACTACCCGCCCGAGCTTTTGAGGACGAGAACCACGCCCTCATCATACCCTTCACTCAGACCTGGGACAACGGCACCTACACTTGCGAGGTGAATCATAAGATTCATCTAGAGCAAAGGAAATAGAACTTATGTTGGGATATTTCACAGATTTACCGGAGTTATGAAGGCGTGTCGAACTCCTACGTGTGCGACTTTTTTTTTCATGCACAGCGTAATCGTGCATGGCTGTGAATGACATATCTAATTATGACAAGATAATATCCCCAACATGTAACTAACGATCTAATTCCACCAAATCTCACAGGTCACAAACGAGTACTACCAGAGTATATACGGTAGTGTGAAGCTGATAGTGGTGGAGCCTCCCAGCATTGTAATCCCACCACAGGATTACAAAGTCAGTGAGTTCGGGGAGCCGAGCTATCTGACATGCCGGTGCAACCCACAGGTAGGTTATACTTTTTTCTGTCAATTCTGTCATGCTATTACCTTGCTTTCCATCTTTGGTGATGAAATTTGGTAATGGTTTTACCGTTTAACTCCACTCTAATATTCTCCTTTATTATTTCATCTTTATTTCCCAAGCCTCTTATCTTTATTTCGTCACTACTTTCTCTTCATTACCTCTCTTCCTCTCAGGCTGTAGCCACAAACCCGTGTGTGGTTTCCTTCCTAAAAGACGGTGTACCTGTAGAGGTGGGAGGTGATGTTACTATAGTGGTGGTGGATAAGTTCAGCAGACAACTCAGCATTGCAAACACTCAGGAGTACCACCTCGGCAGATACGAGTGTCACGTACTCTGTTTTTTTTTAACTTTTACAAGATTCCTCAAACTTCTGTTCTTTTTTTTCTTTCCTTATCAGATACGATCAATGCTCTTCCTCCTGTTCTTTATTCTCTTCTTTATTCTCCATTTCCTGTTCTTTCCTAATTTTAGATCTTCTCAGATACGAGTGTCACGGGGAGAACAGGTTCGGTTCCGCCAGTGCCTACGCCTACATCACCAAAACCAACAAACCGTACATGATAACAGGACCACCCACCAAAACCACTACCAGCAGCAAAAGGTATAGAATATATTCATGAATTTCTCGGCAATATTTATTAATTTCTCGGCAATTTCAATATTATGATATAATATGTTTATTGCTTTACTTATTTTTTCCAATAAAAGAGGCAAGCCCTCACGAGGGTCTTTCAATCCAATCCATATTTATAAATTTCTCGGCAATATTTGTCAATTTCTCGGCAATATTCATCGATTTCTTAGCAATATATTTATAAATTTCTTGGCAATATTCATCAATTTCTTCGCGAAATTTATGAATTTCTTGGGTGTCTATATGCCTAACCATGGTGAACTCAGTGTAGATCCTTGCTGTACGGCATGTTAAACAAGGAATCGAAACTGAGGGGCTCCGTACAGGACATTGCTATTGCTATACAGCCAAGATTTAGATTGATTCCGTAGTCCGGTGAGCTGTGCTTGATGGTCGGTTCTTCCGCCTCGTCTCTCACATAAAGACTAGCTTATATAACATCAAATTGGAAATTAAATAGTACTGTGTGAGCATCAATTGTCAAACGCAAGGAAACATTTCCAATAGACAGAGGGTATAAAGCCAACTTTCGTCGTAGTAATAATGGGTGTCTATATGTCTAACCATGGTGAACTCAGTGTAGATCCTTACCCGTACGGCATGTTAAACAAGGAATTTAAACTTCGAGGCTCCGTACAGGACATTGCTATTGCGACGAATGTGATTATACAGCCAAGATTTAGATTGGCAATATTTTTGAATTTCTTTGCAATATTTATCAATTTCTTGGAACACTGCAGTCAATGACTATCGATTTATAGAACAAATGCTCATATTTTTCAGAGAAATATTTGCTGCCCAGCTTCTATACATTTTAGCTCTGATAAATCTAAAATCTGATAGATCTATAAAAATCATTGAATTTTTTTCTGCAGCTCTGTGGACTTGGCGTGTGAAGCTATTGGATACGCCCCCATTAACTACTTGTGGACCTTCAACGGGCACCCAATAGATGTGGAGAACGACTCCAGGATGATCCTCAGTAGCACAGGCACCTTCAGGAATACAGCTCATAAAATACATGGGCATAAATTTATCATCCCATTATGGAATACTTTTTTCTAGATCTGGTTTGTGAGGCCCAATCCATTATGGATCCGATCAGGTTTTAAACCGATTTTTGGTGTCAGTTTTATTATTAATAAGATTAAACTTAACAAGTTCTTATGTCTTGAATATAATGTCTAACTCTGTATCCCAATACAGGCACTCTGCTCATTGACGGCACTATGACTGCTGACACTGGAACCTACACCTGTTTTGCAAGTAACCCCTACGGACAGACGTCAGTGTCAGGGTTTCTGGAGGTTGAGGGACCCCCAACCCAACCCCCCTGCCCCTGGATTAGCGTGTAAGTGTGTGGTTGTATTTTCCCAAACCGTTTTAAACTTTAGCTTTTTGTAGACTTTTGAGTCATATACGTGTGACCAACTGCAGACAATTTAATCACATTTTTGTTTTGATTTGTGAATTGCAATTTTATAACAATTTAATTTCAATTTAATCACAATTCCCCCCTCCAGAATTTCGCAAGACATCAGCAACTCCAACAGCTACTCAGCTACTATCTGGATGAAGTCCTACGACTCTATTCCAATCACTAAGTACATCATTACCTGCACTGAAGTGGGAACCTCCAACACTCTCAGGTATATTCGACTCGGTCTGACATGACCGTGATCTTTTAATAATAAGATCGCAAGCTCGCCCCGGCCGTTCATTTTCAGAGTTTGTGTCTGTGACTACAGGCAGGTTAATTAAAGAACTGTAAGCCTGATCTGGGTTTTTTTGACAAATTGAAACATTTGAAACAACAGTTCTGTCTGTGACTGTATTTTTTCCCTCCCCATTGGCCTTTTTGTGAATACAAAAAGGCAAATGAGAGGGTTGGCAGAGATCGTGGTCTGGAAGGGTGAGAAATAGATTATGTGTATATCAGGTCCAGTTTTGCAATACAACTACTGTAATTTCTGGAAAGTGCCCGGATTGCTCCTTTATAATATCAGTCGCAAAAATGTCCCTCCGTCCGTCCGTCCGTCCGTCCGTCCCCATATCACATAAATCTTCAAAATAACGAATTCCTTAATTCATGGAGCTGTCGGTTGTCAAAAGTATAAATCTTATAGGTTGATCTGGCCCATCCGTGCCGCATGCTCGAACTCATAAATTATGATAAGTTCTAAATTTAATTAGGCTGTTGAAGAATTCTTGTCTTCAAAAGTTAAAATATTAGGTGTGAGTTGGGCGGTGGATTGGAGGAAAAGGCTTCGATTTTGTTCTAGGTTTGTACCAAACTGCATAACTATTAGGCTTTCTGCTGGATTCGACTAAGCTTGAGAAATACTATTTGCTATGAAAGACGAATATTGCTTTTTGGGACAAGAGACAGCATTGAAACAGAAAACAAAAGCACGAAATTTGAAAATCGGATAAAGAGTAATATCAACTTACTATAAACATTTAAGAAAATACATCGCGTGAATAAACAGTGACACAATTTGATGCGAAACGTTTAACGTAAACCAATTCAACAAAATGGCGCGAAATCTACAACGAACTGAGTACAACAACGAACGCGCGCGCAAGAAATTGCACGTGCCAATTCATATTCTCGGTGGTCGCGCGCAGCACGCGCATCGAAACAATATTTATACTCTTATCGACTGCGTTTTATATTATCTTATTATGATGCTAAGGTTACATCAACTTCAAGCACCGCGGGGGAGGGAAATTAAGCGCCTGCATACGGCCTACGGGAACAGCAATAATTGTGTCGGTGCAGGCGCAATTCTTGTTCATTTCACCAGTCATCAACTCCCCATTCTAACCCGTCATCAGGGTTTCCACCACCAACAACCCGTACACGTGGACAGGCCTGGAGAGAAAGCAGTACACTTTCTCTGTGGTGATGCAGAACCGGATAGAAGCTAGTGAGCCCAGCCCAGAGAGCGGGCCTGTGGATTTCAAGTGGGTAGTTTGGGGGTAGAATTGTTTAAACAAGTGGGTGGGACCCCTTGACCCTGTTCTCATCCCTTGACCGCGGTCCCGGGTCCCTATCCCTTGATCCCCACCCCTCACCCCTAGTGAGCCCAGTCCAGAGAGCGGGCCTGTTGACTTCAAGTGGGTATAATAGTGTAAACAATAGTGGGAACAAGTGGGTATAATAGTGTGAACAAGTGGGAACAAGTGGGTATAATAGTGTAAACAATTGGGAACAAGTGGGTATAATAGTGTAAACAATTGGGAACAAGTGGGTATAATAGTGTAAACAATTGGGAACAAGTGGGTAGTTCCCAGTGGGTAGAACCTGCTGAAACAAGTGAGTAGTGGTGGGGGTTTAAACAAGTGGGTAGTTCAGTGGGGTAAACGTCTAAACAATATCCCCTTATAACTTAATTTCATGATCCTCTCAGTAATTACAAATTCATTCTTTGATCCCAATCCCTCGTTCCCCGTTCCTCCCCTCCCCCAAAATCACAAATTCCCTTCATAAAGTCATAACTCATAACTCCACAACATGATTCTCTCTCAGCCTTTACAACTCCATCCCACGAACGAGCGTCACCAACCTCCGAGCCGGATTCTCCCTCAGTAATTACAACAACGTCCCTTGATTCCCATCCCTTGGTCCCTTCCCTCACTTTCCCCGAATTCCCCTCATACCTTCACATTTCCACATAATTCTCCCTCAGCCTTTACAACTCCATCCCACGAACGAGCGTCACCAACCTCCGAGCCGGAGCCGACAACAACTCCATATCTTGGTACCCCGTGGGAGGAGCCAGTCACTACAAGGTCTCGAATATGAGTCTGCTAAAATATTCGCTTAATTTTTGGCCAATGATGGGGCGCAGGGGTTTAATCCATATTTTTTGGACTTCCTTCCGAGCTCAGACATAAATTTTTGGCTTTTTCTGTTATACTTACATAATTAAACTGTTAAATTTAATGAATTATTAAAAGTCATATTATATTACAACCACCTTCATTCCGTTTGTCGTCCACAGGTTTATTTCCGGTTGCTTACTACAAACTCTCGGACTATATTCCAAGCCACGAGTAGCAGCACCTACTACAACTTGAGCCCGCTAGTTGAGACGAGCTTTTTGTTCGCTTACACCGAATACGATATAGAGGTGAGAAGAATTGATATTTTAATATATACGAACTACAGTACAGAAGTGCTGTAGTCCGATCCATCCATATCTTTTTGTTACAAAAGGCAAACAAATTGTGAACCAAAAATGAATATGCAATCATAGACAACTTAACTATGTAAGGTCAAACCATATGCATCCATGACGTATCATTGCGGTTAATCAAGCTTAGAAGGAATATATGAATTTTAATAATATGACTGACATAGAAGTACCATTTATTCCTTCCTTGTTCATTAGTAACTAATGTTTCTTAAACCGTAGCATGAGCTCTTGTTCTTTTATAACTTCTTGTTCGTTACTTACCTCTTAAACCGTAGCATGGGCTTTATTATACTTTACTAACCTTATTGACATGGCTGAACAGACTACAGCAATTCTGTACTGTGGTTTGTAGATAAAAATACACATTAGAGCCTATTAGACGAGGCGAATCCAAGTTAATGATAATAATAATTAGAGATTTTGTCACACGACAACTCATGTAAATCTCTCTACCCTGTCAATCAATCACTGCAGGGTAGCGACACTTTCTCCATTTCATTTTCGCTGCTAATCAGCGATATAGATGTCATTAGATATCCACTTAAACTTAACGGTGTTTAGTTGATTCGGAAATATGCACAATATGCATCGAATTAAATATGCTTTTTCGAGAGGTTTATTAGCTTGTCTCTTACATATTGTGCATATTTTCAACTTTAATTATTCTTGCATACAACCATAAAGCAATCTACAAACCTGAAACTCTCCTAAAACTCCCTTCAGGTACAAGCAATGGTTGAGCGAGCATCCTTCTCCGATCTTGATGGTCTCTACTCAGAGCCACTTCGTCTCAGAACAGCCCCCTTAACCCCACCCACACCAACCATTACGGGTTTCATGATGACTTCAGATCCTACGGATATCATCGTCAAGTTTACCAGTAACTGGGCGTCAAGTGCAGGACTTATCAAGGAGTATGATGTGAGTTTATTTTATGATACTCTCCGAGTCTTGTAACGTGTTTTTTCTGGTATTTCGTTGACCAAATTTTATGGGCTCCCTTAGACCGATGAAAATGGAGCAACTCTCTAGGTACCTAGTTTGTAACATTATAACACCCCTCCTTATTGCAACCCCTCTATTTCTCTTCTACCTATTTTCAGATTTACTACACCCGTGAGAGTTTTGACTACAGTGTCAGCAGTGACTCCTCTTCCTCCTCGCTTCAGCGGGTAAGCGGACTTCAAAGTAGTACACGAACGGTTAACCGAACCGAAATACCGGTTAACCGGTGTTTTTAGCGAACCGAAACCGTAACCGGATTTATTGAGAAACTAGCAAGCCCGTTGGAGCTGCTTGATAATACAGAACCAAATACTAATTTCAAAAAACAGTTCATGAGGGAGCAAAAGTAACAACGTTTAAGGATTTTGAATTTGAAAATATGTTTAGAACCTGCGACCCTGCGTGGCGAGCGCTCAGGCTAAGTGCAGCAAAATAAAATTCATGATTTTACGCCGCGCATCTGCTCTTGCAAGCATGAGACTTTATCTGGAATAACTTTGCAGAATGACAGCGCTGCGCGCAGAGTTTTAGCGCGCATAATTAATCGGAATGAGCGCGCGTTTTGTTCATTTCGTTAGTTCAACAATTTTATTTTCCCTTACGTTTACGTGAAGTGTTCTGAATCTAAATCGAACCTCTCATTAATTTTGAAACAGGCCGAGACGTACGGAGATCGTTTGATGCGAATTTATTTCATCCGTTGAACTCTACCGCTAAGAGATTTTTTGTAATACCCTCCTACTTTCCTAAACCTCCAATAATTGTCGTCCTAGTTCATACATGCATCATGAAAACATGAACTACAAATTTAAAAACATCAAAATTTAAAAGCAACATCTCGACAGCTTAAATCATTAACGTAATATTAAAACTACATTACGAACTACTTTATGTTGCACGTGCGCAAATATCCAATCTCCATAGCAACGGTACCTCTTTTCGCCTGTTTGCATTCGTTTCTCTTGATAATTTCTTGGCAAGCTCAAATTTAATTGTGTACGGAAGCACAGACATACATTATTCACGTGCTCTTACGAAATTATATATAAGATGGTAACCGGTCGTTTGATAGTTTGATACTTCAAAGTAGCAAAATAACGGTCACGAATTCTCAAAAAAATCCGGTTACGGTTGGGCGAAATTGGTTGGTCAACCGGATTTTTAGTTACGATTCGGTTAATCGTCCGGTTCCCTTAATCAACAGTAAAAAAGTTACTTGGAAAATCAAAATATAGTTTAAAATGGTGAATCGACATCGACAAATTTAGTTGAATAGTCCTCTTTCCCTCTAGCGACGGAAGCGTCAGAGTTCTGGGCGGGTCCGTGCGGCATCCGCCGCTGAGAACGTGTGGATGTCGGAGCTAGTTCCTGGGGAGAGGTACTCGTTTAGGATAGATGTGGTTAATGAGGAGGAAATGAGGAGTGAGAGAAGTGATCCTGTTACTACTACCACACAGACTGGTGAGGATCGGTTTTGACAGTTGACAACACTTTAATTCAGTTCACTTTGACACCATTACACCTTGACACCACTCTACTTTGACACCACCACTCGCTGATGCCATCATAATATATTGACACCAATACAGTGTATTGGCAATACACGTTGACACCACTAAGTTCTGACATCACTCCACTCCACCTTGACACCACTCTTCTTTGAGTTTGACACCCCCCATTTCAGGTCTGCCTGGTGTCCCCGAGATAACCTACTGTGATGGCAGTGGTCGGGACGCTGTGCTCGTCAAATGGTCCTCTCCCAGCATCACTAATGGAATCATCCGAGGCTACAGGTAAAACATATTAACTTATTTCTTGGCACTACACAATCAATTTATAGGATAAATATCAGTATTCGAAAACTTTTACTAAAATTTAACTCTGATATATTCTATAGAATCAATGAAATACTTGACTGCATTGGCTTCGAGAGTAACATCACAATTACACATAGGTTATGTGACGTATTTGAATTATATCACCCTTTTCAGAGTCTACTACCGCGATGACAACAGTTTCGAGGGCCAGGCTGCGCTGGTGTTAGCTGACACAACCGTCAGAGATGACGGGTTTCACTATAAGAACGTGACGGGTCTCTCTGAGAATACCATTTATTTGTTCGCGGTTTCTGCGTATACTGATGCGGGAGAAGGGGCTAAGACTTTCTGGGCTCGTGCCAAGACGCGAAGGAAGTCGGTTCCGAACATCATGGAGTCTCCGAGTGTGGTGGTGATTAACTGGCATACAATCCATGTTAAGTGGAGGCTGACTGACGATGGTCTGACGGGGATTGACACCTTTACCATCTTCCTCAACAGCCAGATATGTTAATATTTCATGGGTTTTTTGAGATCCGACTTATTACCGCTTTATATCCTTCGTGGAGGATTGATCCGATAGTACCATAATATTTATTGAGAGATACTGATCATGACCAAGCGCTTTCAATGAAGTTCTAGAAACCTCTGATGTTTTCATCGATTTCTGTAATACATAGACACTTGCCTGATCGGGTTCATATTGGTTTAGATTGATTTGGACAAAGCTTCTTTAATTTGGTGCTACTTTAAATTATGCTTCCTTAATTTATGGGATTTTATCCTCAGATAACGAGTAGAGGAGCCAGCAGCTACGTAATCCCTAACCGTAACGACAGAGAAGCTACCATCTCCACCCTGGATGACGACACCAGTTACTCTCTGTCCATAGTGGCTACTAACTACATTGGCAGCTCGCCAAGGAGCTCTACTGTCCAGTTCAGAACCTGGAAGAAACCGCTCTATCTTAGAGTGTGGTTTGCAGGTAAGAAGACTGCGGAGGAAAAATCTATTTAATCTGGAAATATTTAGAGAACGACCAAGTATGACTTTCTCTTCGTTCTCTTCGTCTAGAAACTAGCGCTAACTGCTAAAAAACTTTATTTAATGTTTCTAGAAAGTGGGTAAAGGACAGTGCGTTACCGAGACAGGTTTTTATTGCACTGTGATGAATTTCAATAAGACGTGGTGTTATCTCATCTAACACCATTTCCTCGCAGGAATGATGACGGGAATCTTCGCGTTCCTCTTCGTCCTCCTCTTCATCTTCCTCTTCTACTTCTTCATCTTCAAGAAGAAGCTGATGCCGCATCAGGTGGATAAGAAGAAGCAGGCGGCGTATATTGCAAGGGAGACTGCAGGAGGTGGCGTTGCAAGGGATAACCGGTCTCTTGTCTTAGGTACTGAATTTTAATCTCGTCTTAATTATTAAGATGATAGGTTTTGAGAATTCTGTGTCCCTGAAAATCTGTGAAAACCCAACAACTTCTTTCATGACTTTTCTCATTAAAGTTTTCTGATTTAATGAGGGTCTCAATAAGGCTATGTTTTCGTCTCTTTGTTTCCATGACAGCGGAATGCCGAATGTAACTATAAAAACATCCCCCCTAGGTAACCCTGTGGTAGTTGGTGACCACAGTTCAGAGAAGTACAGTACACGAAACAGCAGGGCAGGGGACTACAGACCCGCCTCCCCACCTATTATCCCACCTGCTGCTGTCCCACCTCAGGATATGAGGATGAGTGAGTTGAGGAGCAGGCATGAGAGTGATAACAGCAGACCCTCCTACGTATCAAACACTCAGCCGAGGTAAGAGGGAACTGGGGAGAACCATGGGAGAATGGGTTCGGGGCAGATATTGAACAGATGTTGCAATATAACGATCATCTTTACAAGAAATCCTCCGACATTTATCTAGAAGTTTAGATTATAGTGTTCCTCTTATATTGCAATTTTTCGCACCCCCATTAATTGTCTTGCACCCACATTAATGCCTCATTAATCGCAGGCGGTACAATGACGACGGCTACTCCGAAAGCTACAACGGTTCCTACAAGAAGGACTACTACGAGCCCAACTACCCTGACAACCGGTACAGCGACGATAACAGGGATCGCTACAGCAACGGTCGCCCTGACGACCAGTTCGATCCCCGGCCCATCCCTGAATACAATCCCCCGCGTGGTAACGTGTCAGATAGGGGTGGGTACTCTGACCGGGGATCCAATGCTGGGTATCCCGGGGGATACCCTGATCATCCTAGAGGACCAGGGAGTTACGATAACAGAGGAGGAGGGCCGGGGAGTTATAACGACCCTCCTCCGAGGGGGCCTGCGAGCTTTGATCAGAGTCCGCAAGATAGCTACGATCGGCAGCCGAGCTACGATCGGAATGAGGATTACCGGAATCAGTACGATGATGATCGGTACAGTAGTTCGGACAATAACAATCCTGATTACAACAGGATGGACAATCGATTGTCAGATGATGGACTGGTGATAGACAACCCCTCGGCGAGGTTTTCTCAGATTTGATACGTGTTTTATATAAAGGTGTTTATTTTATTATTATTATTATAACTCGGGTCAGTTCTACAAAAATATCGGAGATTGGATAGAAAGGGAATACTCCCAAATCCCAGACTCAAATATTATCCAAATCAGACGTGAATGAAATGTTCGATAATTGAAGGAATGGTTTGTTACTGAGTTTATTTTTTCCCTCCCCATTGGCCTTTTTGTGAATACAAAAAGGCAAATGAGAGGGTTGGCAGAGATCGTGGTTTGGGAAGGTGAGAAATAGGATATGTGTATATGAGGTCCAGGTTTGCAATACAACTACTGTAATTTCTGGAAAGTGCCCGGATTGCTCCTTTATAATATCAGTCGCGAAAATGTCCCATGTCCGTCCGGTGTCCCACCCCCCCCCCCCCCCCCCCCCCCCCCTCGAAATCACAAAATTATTAATTTTGAAGCCGTCGATTGTCGAAAATGTAAATATTATAGGCTGAATAGGCCCATCCGTGCCACGTGCTCAAACTCTCCTAAATTACGATTCATTCTAAATTAAAGGGCTGATGAAGATTTCGTATGTCTTAAAATCTTAGGAGCGACTCGGGCTATGGGTTGGTTCTGTACTTAGTTTAGTGCCAAACGACATAACTATTCGACTGTATATACTGAATTTAACTAAGTTCGAGAAATACTATGGTCGATGTGAAAGACAAATATTGCTTTTCGGAACAAGCGACAGCATTGAAACAGAAAACGAAAGCATGAAATTTGAAAGTGATATCAGCTTAGTGCTGTTATAAAGTCCTGAGTGTATACAGCGCGTCAATGAACAGTGGCACAATCTGATGCGAAACGTAAACCAATTCAACAAAATGGCGCGAAATCTACAACGAACTGAGTACAACAACTTGGTACGTAAGAACGCGCGCGCAAGAATTTTAGAAGAAATGGCACGTGCCAATGCATTTTCTCGGTGCTTGCGCGCAGCAGTGGAGCAACATTTATACTCTTACTGCGAACGACTGCGTGTTGTATCATGATGCAAAGGTTACATCAATCACCACGGGGGAGGGAAATTAAGTGCCTGCATACAGGAACATCGGACAAACAAGATTTGAGCCTGCAGGCGCAATTCTTGTTGGTACTCTTTCAAATAAAGATAAAGGAGAATTCAGATTTCGCTGTAAATTATTGATATCTTCGGCTGTTATGTATAAAGTTTGCTTTTTATCAACGCTGAACCACTGCCTATATGAATATCTTTAACCTTAATTGGTCTAATTTAAGCTTTAATATGGCCAGAACCAATCTAAACAAAATGTACATTATGTTGCAGTTGATATGTTACATACTTGTTTATTCAATCATTTAAAACATGCGTTTAAACTGTCTTTTCACATCTTAATGTTTAACTTCAAATTTGCCCAGTGATTTTGACTCGCAAAGCTGAGTGACAATTTGGCAACATTAAATTATGTCATGTACGTAACGCGCGGTGATTATTTGATGGATGAGTGCCTGTTCGGCGATCCAACGCGAAAACAGATTTTTGGCCGCAATCGCCAATCGTACGACAAGTGCTGGGTGCGCGGCTCTTCGCATGCCATGAGTCACTTGCGCGGCGCTGAATCTTGTCGTACGATGTATGACGCCAGCGCGCGGCGCTGATTCTCGAGAGGGTCTGTCAACGCCAGACAACTGAATCATGCATTGTTATGGCAGTTCATAAAATGGCAGCATAATCAAAGCATTGGCTAATTCAATTCTGAGAACATTTTCATTTCAAATCATGAATCAGGCGCCCGTAATGGGTGATGGGCCAATCGTTTTTCCACTTTAATTGAAATCCAATCATAGTTAACAAAAGAAACCACCATATAACCTGAAGGTCACAATAGTCGCCAAATCATGTAAAATACTTCACATAATTAAACCTTTCATATCAGTGACTTTGGCCAAGGGCACACATCAGTTTCAAACGTGCCTTTCGAGTCTGAATTTGACCAACAAGAAACAGTCGATGCAGCGATCGCAATGAAAGTACACTTCGCGCGGTTTCAGCACTCGAAAAGCACATCTGAATCTGAGGCGCGCACAGCGCACTCCTCGAAGTCAATCCTTTCCAATTCCATTGAATTCTATATAAAGAATCAAAACGTATCATTCCAGAAATTTATACTGATGAAATTGGCTTAAATTACACCGAAACATGACTCTTCACAAAACATCTGATCATCAACTTCCTACGCACAGAATGAAATCGAAATTTATTAATTTCAAAAAAGCAAACCCCTTTAAATATGATTATAATCATTAAACTCCGCTCAGTAAAACATAGGAATGCCGAAATTGGGCGCTTTTATGATATAGTTCGAACAATAGTCCTGGCTGAAAACGTCCCAATTTGAAAATGCAGACCATTTTATTCAGTTCTGTCAGTTTTGTAATGACGTCATCAGTGACCTGAGTGCCATTTAAATGGCACTGCATTAAAATAGCATCACCAAAAGTTTGAAGATGGCACAATTCATTCATGAAAAAGATGACATCATTTAAGATGAGTAACGTCGATGCTGATGACGTCAAAAGAGGGGTTGATGAAGGAGCAGTGATGACGCCATGGGCGAGCTTCCAACTAAAACCCGGGTCGGTTCTTTGATGCTTATCTGTCCGACTACGGTCATCTGATGGGCTCCACAGCAACCTGAGGGGATGGGAGGGGTTTTAGGGGATTTCTAGAGGTGTAAATAAGGGATTGAATTCGAGGGAAAGGAATTCAGAAAAATAACTTGACAAAGCATTGAAATTTCCGTCTCAAACTCAATCAACGCCCCTAAACAAATTGACACTCTTCTATCCCCAACCAATCAGAGAGGGAGTTGACCGAACTCTCGCGCACTGATTGGTCAATGTCATGACAACCTCCTCCAGCAACCTGACTAGGTTGAACTGTCTCGGTCTTGTTCCACTCAATATCCAGCTCCTGATCATCCACAATCCTTCCCTTCACATACGCCATCTCAGCATCACGCCGTGTGGTGAAGCCGATTATAATCCCAACTCCGGAGGGGATCACCGTGCATACTCCGAACTTACTGAGGGAAGAGGGGTCAATTAACTGAGGGGGATTAGGGGATCATGTCAAAGGAGATATATCACACTCCCAACTCCCATAATCTTTCTGCAATACTGAGGGATTAGGGGGTCATGACACTCCTTCCAAACAACATTCAGCCCCCATTTGTCGCAGAATTCTTCTGAGAATTGAATAAGTGAAAACATTCCTTGCTGAAAGCGAATACCCACCTGAAGTGTTGTTGCAACTCCTCTGCATTAGTACAATTCTTCACCACAATCTCCTTAGGCCTCAGATCCAAGTTAGTAGCAGCCCCCATCGTAGACTTAGTGCTCTTCACAGGAGCAGGGGATGGTTTAGGGGCAGCAGCAGACTCGGTCTTCTTCTTGTCAGACCCGTCAAAGGTGGAGAGCCCGGCTTTGATGGTGTCGTGGGATTCTTGGAGTTTCTTGAGAGTGGTGAGGAGAGTTTTCTTTTCGGAGGGGATCTTGCAGCTTTCCAGCTTGCTGAAGGGAGAAGGGATTGAGAAAGAGGGGTTCAATCACACCTATTTAGATTTCGCAATTAAATCATTAATCAGATACTGAAGATCTTACCAAAAATTTGGAATAAAAACTATAGCAAACATCCCACTCCACTGACCTAAGGATGAGTTCTGATTGGAGATGTTCTGACTGAGGAGCCCCTGACTCCGCTTTATCAGCTCGTGTTTTTGCTGCTGTCTGCTCCTAGCTAGAGTATCTCGGCAGGTTGTGGTGGTGGTGGTGGTAGTGGGGGAGGTAGCTGTAGTGGTGGTGCTGCCGTTACCTGCGGGAGGAGAATGGTTCAGGTTAGAGAGGGGAAAGGGAAATGTTGCGTGGTAAATTGGAGTGTTATCGATTTGTTTCAAAACGATTGATTTTGAATATATGTATTGTTTTGACTAGCATATTTCTCTCATGCATACTGGCGTAATTTTCATAAGTTGTAAATTTAACGGAGACCAACTTGAAGAAATAACGGCCCGATATAGCGTGCTTACTGCTTAGCTGATCGATCAGCTAAGCAAGGAATCTCGTCTGTTCCCAACCTGTAGCCGAAGCAGTGGTTGAAGCAGGCGGGTTGTTGACCAGGTTAAGTTGTGTTCTGTGTGCGGGCGGGGTTGTTACTTTACTCAGGTTCTTGAAGAGGGTGGAGGCCTGGGAGATGGGAACAATCTCCCGCCAGAAGAACTTGATAAACCTGAGGAATGATTGGGTTGACTAAATGGGATTGCAGCTAGGCGATTAGGGGTTCAAGATGACAATTCAACCCCTTAGTGAAATCATTATCTCAGTTAAAAGTATTTATGGCACATATTTATGGCACAAACCCCCACTAAGCATGGTTTTGATACATGTTCCCATTTCCACTCACCTAACTCCTAGAAGGGCTACGTTTGAGTTGAAGCACGCCTCAGCTCCCTGATGAGAGTGGTATTCCACTAGGGCTGTGTGTACGTCGTTATACACTCGACATTGGAGCTGCTTGATAGGCCCGTACTTACCCAGGTGATGGGCTAGCAGAGGGGAGAGAGGGGGTTAGGGGATGATAGGGAGAGGGGTTAGGGGAGGGGGGGGTTAGGGGGAGAGGGGGTTAGGGGAGAGGTGGTTAGGGGAGAGGGGGTTAGGGGAGAGTGGGGGTTAGAGGAGAGAGGGGGTTAGGGGAGAGCGGGGGTTAGGGGAGAGAGGGGGTTAGGGGAGGGGGATGACATTGGAGCTGCTTGATAGGCCCGTACTTACCCAGGTGATGGGCTAGCTGAGGGGGAGAGAGGGGGTTAGGGGAGAGAGGGGTTAGGAAGACAGGGGGTTAGGGGAGAGAGGAGGTTAGGGGAGAGCGGGGGTTAGGGGAGAGGGGGTTAGGGGAGAGCGGGGTTAGGGGAGAGAGAGGGTTAGGGGAGGGGGTTAGGGGAGAGGAGGGGTGGGGGTTAGGGGAAAGGGAAATGACATTGGAGCTGCTTGATAGGCCCGTACTTACCCAGGTGATGGGCTAGCTGAGGGGGTAAATACGTGGTTAAGGGGAAAGGGGGTTAGGGCCCAGATTTAGAGGGGTTATGTCCCAGGTCAGTTGTTAGGGGAGGATTTTAAGGCTCAAAGAGGGAGTTGAAGGGAGGCCGAGAGGAAATTGGTCATTGGAATAAGGTTCTTGTGACTATTTACAAACTCCATAATTAACTGGTTAATGACATCAGGAAATTGAAACTCATTTGTCCAATTTGAAAGATGACCTGATTTAATTAGGAAGTTAATGCCTCAATGTACAATGTATATTGTTTCATGTAAGCATTGTGTATTACAAGGTGCACAATACGAAATTGCTTGAGATAGTATCAAATTCTACACCTTACATTGCGACAAAGTCACGTGATTTTAAAGCAATGTGTCAGCAATAACCACTGACTATGGTCACTCAAACCACGTGACTATTGTGAATGTAATTAAACACTAAGACATTGTGAGATATGTATGTGGCTCACCAGAGCGCTATCGTTGCTGTTATAAGGAATATCTCTGATGATTATGGTTGTCTGGTTAGGTTCCACGGGTATCACTGCTCCCGTGATTATGTTAGAGCCGTCAACCAGCTTAAAACTACGGGGCACTCCTGCACTGCTGGGATGGATTAATGAGTATATTTTAAGGTTGCTAAATAGATGGGATTGATTTTGATTTTAGAGTAATGTACTAATGTAGCTATGTAGAATGTAGATTGAAGATATCTTACTACATGTAAAAACGTTGAAAATAGCACACCAAAACTGTGTCGTGTGAAAACAATGACAGTTACGATTTAAGAAGCATCAACGTGGAGACAATAACAGACAATATTGTCCTAGATTCAACATTCAATTGTTAATAGTTAATACAATACACGTGACGAATACCTGGATGAACAACACCTGATTGTATAGAACACTATACACACATGCACATTGTATTATGTGTATGGTCATGTTGAAAGCTGTCTTGACACATTTGAGGACCGATTTTTACCCATTTTTCACCTCAAAATGTTAATTACGTTTTATTTGTACTTATACTCATAATTTTGAGATGATACTTCATGACACTATTACACAGTGGTTAAAATGTCTTATGATACCAATTTTAGGTCTGTATCTCAACCACTGTGGAGCCAGTGACTAGAATTAACCAGGTTTTTGTTCACGGGATTCCAGAGAGCAGCATTAGGTTAAACATAATTTTTCAAATTGATTCACCTCTGGAAATGCATTGAGAACATACTTCACCCTGGTTGAGTAACTTTGGTTACTCAACTGATGTGGAGCATCCTTATGAATGAAAGGCGATTTTTTAAATGTCCACAGAATCAAAAGTTAAGTGAATAGAGATGTCAAACCTTTGTTAAAAACTAAAACAAATATGTATGATTACAATTTTGAATGATTGAAATGTGTAACAGTCCTCAACCAGCGTGGAGCTGCATTCTAATAAACAGAATGCTAGTGTGTAGGTTCAAAAGATGCTAAAATTTTGTCCGCCAACTTCCATACAAAAGTTTGACATGAGGATAGAATCAATTTCGAATAATTTTTGGCCCAAATACCTCACCAAAGACCATGTAAATGATATAGAATGCAAAAAACCAGAAGTAAATCCTATTTTTTGGTCAATTTTGAGAATAATTTCCATATCGCTTAAAATTTGCCTATAAATAAGGTTACATGAATTTTTTGTTACCTTATTGAATTGGCTATCACCAGGCCAGAAAGTAAGTTGTATAGGAATTTTTAGCTTGTGGTATTAGCAGGAAGCCTAAGCTCCAAGACAAACCAAAAATTGAGTCAATTGGACTCAGGGTTCAGCAGATATTCAACATTATCTAAAAACATTAAGGTTACAAAAAAGTAAGAAAAACTCTATCATCAACACAAGGATTGGTTATGGAGGTCTTGTTCTGCTCTTTTCAATGATTGCACTGCATTCTGCCAAGATTCAGCTTTCAGATGGACCCAAAATTTTTGTTCTAGCTTCAATGATGGCCAAGTTATGGTCAAAAATGTGATGCGCATTGGAGTGCGCGAGACATAATTATGTCCCGCGCAATGAGGAAATGTCCTCAAGATCAACTTAAAATCACTTTTCATTGGCTATTGGGTGCTATGGAAATGTTAGAAACGTGGTATGGACACATTTGGGCATACTTGGAAAAGTCCAGAAAAGGTCTTTTCCAAAAATAAGGTTACGCGAGACATAAATATGTCCCGCGCCCTACCGTACCTTTGGAAAAATGATAACCAGAGGATATTTCATGGACACCAACTCTTTTTTTTTGATGTGACCATGCAAATTGGTTGATAAGAGATGGATTTCATCCAAGTTTTGCCTTCTAGTGGGCTTTTTCACCTTCTTTAAAAAAATTTCAAAAATGATCAAAAAAGGCAAAATATTGGAATTTTTCATAAACTTATTCACCCAGAGGACTTGTTTTGTTATGAAGGACATCTAACAATAGCTTACACATCATTTGGAAGTCAATAATCATCCCTATGAAGAATTTTGTTCAAAATTTTATCATTACGCGAGACATAATTATGTCCCGCAAGCAAATTTCTTGACATGTGACCACTTCCAGAGCAATTTATTGTTTTCAAAACTTCCTTATACTTAAATCAATACCACCAGCAAGGTAAGATACCTTGAATATGCCTACAATGCAGAATATTCATCAAAAAATGAGAATATGTCAATTTTTGGACCATGAGGTCAGAAAATGGTCATATTGTGGATTTTTGTCATACAAGAGGTCCCAAAATCATTCAAAAGTGATTTATCCACCACACTGTTCCATATTGAGCCATATTTAGCTGCATTGTTGCTCCAAAGCAGCAGAAACTTAGCATGTTTCGGCTGAAATGATGGATTTTCAATGTCATGAAAATAAACAGAAAATCTTGAAAAAAATGAATTTCAATGAAAAAATTTGTATATAATGATACCATTCTGGAATCCTGAGAGGATACAGAAAATGATAGAAACATTATCATCAGGCCAAATTGAACTTGATTTTGACCCTTTGGCGGACACTCAATTTGAACCTACACTAATGGAAAGTGCTTCAAGTTCAATTTAAGTTGCATTTTTCAACCAGAGAGGGTCTTTGATCACTATGGCAGTCCAGACATAGATAGAAAGTAAGTCATGTGACTCCTTATAGGTATCCTCAACCAATGTGGAGCCTTTTATTCACAAGTGAAGATGTACAAACCTATCGTCTCTTTCTAAGAAGAGGTGTCTGTTAAAGGTTTTAAATCAAACATAAAATATGATTCATTGATACTTTACATTAGACCAGCTCTGATGTGTCCTTACTCAACCATGTGGAGACAATTGCGGCGCGAATTGATCATCTATAATCCAGCTTCAATATACAATTTTTTACTACTACTGTATTTAGAACAACAGGAATGATCCAGAGATGTTTTGTACTGCTGTTTGAAAACATGTGAGTTGAATGGCATAAACTCAACCAGTGTGGAGTTTGCCGTCATGCAAGTCTGGGACATGATTTGTAACCTACTGGGCTAACGTGATATGTAAGAGTTTTTGGGTGATTTAGTGATGATGTGATTCGTTGACGTAATCACAAAATCTTGTCGTTTTGTTTTTGTCTGTGGCATATCATAAAAAACTCAACCAAGTGGAGCAGT
Source organism: Beroe forskalii (assembly GCA_011033025.1). Lineage (NCBI taxonomy): Eukaryota > Metazoa > Ctenophora > Nuda > Beroida > Beroidae > Beroe > Beroe forskalii. The sequence continues at coordinate 213,397 of WFMF01000208.1, forward strand.
CTCTAAAATATCTAAATAACTATATCTAATTACCTGCTGCAAAATCAATTAGGTACTGTTTCTGTTATTTTGTTGCATGAGTTTTTATGTGTGACTTGTTTGCGTCTGTGTTAACAACAGCTCCACATGGTTGAGAGTCTCATTCACCTTGATTGTTTATTATTTTGTTGTTTGAACACTATCCTCCACTATCCAAGCATGATCATCAGTTAAAAATTACAGATTTCCTCAACCAAAGCAAGAATTAGCTGAAGATCTAATAGGAGTTGCCAATACAAACTGGAAGAGTGTCTCCACATGGTTGAGATATTATTCAAGATAGCATCCTTTTTGCTCGTAAATAGATACTGGATAACTTTGAATGAACATTACATTGATTTGAATATTCAACCAGATGTGGAGACTGATCTAAATTATAGATATGGGTACAGCTCCACATGGTTGAGGGCTATATCATCCAATTAGCTAACAATCATGTCAGTAAACCCTTATGGAGCAACAAAATACTAAATGAGCCTGTATAACCAACGTGTGGCTTCATAATTGATATAAATTTGATGGTTACCTACAATTTCTCATTTTCCACATTTTAGAATTGAAGGTGAGAGTATTTGAAATAGTTCTCCACACTGGTTGAGGTCACTAGAGAACTTTTATGGCCTCAAACATTTGGCCAGAAGATGACTTCAGCTAAAATTGAAAATTCTGACTCCAAATTGGACATAAAACCCCTGGTTGAGGGAATTTTAATATTTATTTTCAATCTTTCTCCACATTGGTTGAGGAATAAATGTCAGAAACCTTAATAAAAAGTTGTGAAATGATGTAACCCATTAGCTACTGAAATTTCGATCAAAATGTCCATCTGGAGCTGGTTGAGGGCCTTGCTCCACACGTAGCTCCACATATCATATATTAGGCTATATCTTTGGAACCAATCAAGCTTTTAATTTCGTTCTTTAAAAAATAGATGTAAAATTTCCTCGGGCAGAAGTCTCCACATGACTCAAAATGATAAATACTGGTGGAGCCCCTCAACCAAGCATTTTATGGACTATAAAATATGTCAAGACAGCTTTCAACATGACCGTATCTACCTGCGCTACTGGGAGGTCGTTTGACGGTGTGAACGTAGGAACGAGGCTGCTCCACAACTTCAGCCGCAGTGGTGGTAGTGACTTGAGGGGGCGGGGCGACAGAAGTGGGGGCCGGGGGGTCATTTAATTGTTGTAAGGATCAAGATATAAACCCACATTTCATTTAATTGTATACTGATGCGAAGACAACTTAGATTCTAGCAATTCTGGGGTTAATTTGTGGTTCAAATTGCACTTTTTTTCGAAAAATAAAAATTTCATAATTATTGCTCAAAATGGATTAGAAATGGTCAGAATTGTCTTTATATGTCACAAAACGAGTGTTATGACCCTTCTGAATGGATAAAATTCCATAAATTGTAATTTCAAAAAATGGCCAAAAACTCTGAATTTTAGCTTTTTTGACCTGAAGGCCACAAATTAAGTCCAAATTGCCTGAAATTTGGTTTCCGAGATCATTTCAACATGTCAAACGTTATTAGATTGGTTTCAGGAAATTTCAAGAAAGTCGATTTTTTACTCGAAAAAAACCCTTGACTATACACTGGGACTTTTTTCGGGTCAAAAATTCGACTTTCTCGAATTATCATGAAACTAATTTTAGATTGTTAGGTACCTCAATGGGACCTCCGAAACCAATTTTCAGGCATATCGAATGTAATCAGTGGTCTCCAGGGCCAAAAAGGGCATTTTTTTCGAAAAATAAAAATTTCGTTATTTTGGCTCAAAATGGTCTGGAAATGGTCAGAAATGTCTTTGAATGTCATAAAACGAGTATTTTGGTCCATCTGGATGGATAAAAGTCCTTAAAAGTGAATTTCAAGAAAATGCATTTTTTGGCCCAAAATTGCCCTTTTTCTCCTTCTTTTTGGCCTTTAGGCCAAAATTTAAGTCCGAATTGGCTGAAATTTGGTTTCCGACATTATTTTATGATGCCAAACGGTGTGCCATCGGTTTCAAGGAATTTCGAGAAAGTCGATTTTTTGACCCGAAAAAAACCCTTGACTATACACTGGGACTTTTTTCGGGTCAAAAATTCGACTTTGTAAAAATTTTATGAAACTAATTTCATATTGTTTAGTATCCAAATGGGACCTCCGAAACCAATTTTCAGGCAATTCAGGTGAAATTTGTGCCTTCCAGGGTCAAAAAAGCCACTTTTTTCGAAAAATAAAATTCCCTAATTTTCCCCCTAAATGTATTGGAATTAGTCTGTACTGCATTCATATGTCACAAAACAAGTATTTTGACCCTTCAGAATGGATAAAAGTCCATAAAATGGAATTTCAGAAAATACTTAAAAATCCCTATTTTGGCCTTCTTTTCGACCCGGAAGTTGAAAATAAGCACTAATAAGAATCATTAAACTAAAATCTCCTACCGGAAGTGGTTATAGGAGGAGGGGGAGGGAGTGGGTGAGAGAGTGGGATGGGTTGGCTCGGAGTGGGCAGGAGAGGAATCGTGTTGTTTATCAGGGACGGCTTGTCAGGGTTGTACGCTTCACCTGAGCAATAAATCAAGGTTATGGATTTGCCTTCAACTGTACTCGGTTATTCAGTTATTTGGTGTATGGAATATCATCTGCAAGTCTCTGATAAGCGATCATGAAACGTCACTTTTTAACACTTACAAACGCATCTGCGCGCGTTGCGATTTCAACAAAAACGCGCGCGCGCAGTAAAGCACACACTTTTTGGAAAATAATTTTGCTAGTCGCGTAGTAAATGTTGCGGAAATGTCCCATTTTAAGAAATGCGAGTCTCGCATTTCTTTGATCGCGATAATCACCCAAACGGGCTAATCGATTTTTAGAAGAATCAGTCATACTAAGCTTTGCTCAAAGCGCTTAAAGATTTCAGAGCAATGACCAGAAGTTTAAACCTTATGAGGTGTTAAAGAACTGATTTCCAGAGGCGTGCCGTGGAGGGACTAGTCAGCATGTTTGGGGTGTACGGTACCGAGTGACTCAGGGGGTTTGGGGGGCGGGCCCCCCAACCGCCGGAGGCTATGCGCCGCAGGCGAAACCTCTAGAAAATAGCTGAAAAAAGCACTCAAAAAGTGGCTAAAACAAGTCTCTTTTTACAAATTATACTATGTTTCAAAAGTTGTATTTTTTACAAAATTTTAAATGCTCATATCAGACTATAGATGAGGATCATCGGACACAAAAACGTTAAATCATAAGATCGCGAATACAGGGACTGAGGGACGTAGGTATAACACTTCTACACGAGATTATTGGACACATTTACATTGGATCACTAGATCTAGAAAACTGGAACGTCACAACATAAGATTATGGGACACAGGCACATCGGATCGATAGATCGAGAACAGTAGAACACTGGAACATCACAACACTTATAGATCATGGAATGATGGAACACAGGTTCATCGGGTCATTAGATCAAGAACTTAGAACACTGGAACATCAGAACACAGGTACATCGGAATGTCGGATCATTAGATCGAGAAAACTGGAAAAATCAACAATTAATACGTTAATTAAAACTTATTTGTCACTATATTTGTTCCGTCTTGAATCTTAGAAATCCGTCACAAGAAAGAAAAAATCAGTCGCAAAACTTTCGAGACGAGTAAAAAGCGTCCGCGAAATCATAAAGACAATGTTGGAAATGGTACGTGTGCACTGCAAACTGAATGCGCGAAACTGAAAATCGGGGGTGTCACGGGCACCCCCGCGCAATTAAAATACAGTAGACACCCCGATTTCACGGCACGCCTAGGGATATTGCAATTTTACAGTAGTACGGGGTGTATGAGAGTTTTACGACGCGCAGCGCGCGCAACAATTGTGCGCGCTAGTTTTGCGGAGGAGAAATCGGTAAGATAAATGACAAAGTGCGCGGCGCGACGTTGGCTAGACGGGGCCTTCAGCGCTGGACGCAAGAGCAATGATCACGCGCGCGATCGCGAAATGATGAAAATGAAATTTGATTTTCTTAATTTTAGCGGGGTGTACATGGACACCCCAACACCCCCACGGCACGCCTCTGCTGATTTCAGTTGATTTTAAATACTTCAATGTTTAACGAATTTAACTCGTTTAGGGCATCTAAAATAACATTTGATTTGTTAGATGAAACATTGACACCCAAACTCCCTTATTCATGATTCCCTGGATGAAAAAAACTTGATTGCTTCATGCCCCAATTCATATTCGGAATTCTGATGAAAACACGAGAGGAATTCATATTCGGGTTCCAAAATTCGGATAAAACCCGACAGGAATTTGCTGTATTACCTGGAGGGAAAAGGACGGGAGGCGGGACGGGGAACACTGAGTTAGGAGGGGCGTGGGCAGCCTGCAGGACACTGGACAGGTTGCTTTCCTCGACAACCACAGGATCATTGCCGTGGTCGTAGGGACAGAGGCCTCCTCGTAAACAGTAGCCTTTCTCGTCAAAATCACGACACCGCTCCTTGCGACCTGGAATTGAACATACTTTTGCTCTTTTGCAACCACGATTTCCGTAGTTATGTTCTCATGGTTATGTAAGGAAGCATCTCGACTGTGCTAAGGGAAAGCAATTCGCCAATCATAAACGATAGTTAAGATAACGGTTACTACGCCTATCTTGACAAGCAAAAGTCACCTCTGCTATTAGGCACTTAGCCAGTCACAAAGACTACGAAAGGCAACAGTAACTGCGAATTTTTCAACTTTCATTGATTCCCCCTTGACCCACCTCTGTTATTATTAGGACTCTCCCCGCCCCTCTGCACCGGACTTCTAGACTTATTCCTGGGAGGTGTCCGGGACTTGTTCTTAGGACTCCTAGACCGACTTCTCTTAGGGGACATAGACCTAGAGAAGCGTCTGTCCGGACTCAAACCCCCCACCACCGTTATTCCCCCGTCTCTTGTTGGGGTAGCCTACTCGGTCGTGCACTGTGCGAGTGTAGCGGTCTCGTGCTGGTTGCTCGTCCGATCGCCTGAAGAGAGAGGATTTAGGATAGAAATGTTAGAGTGTTTTGAAGGAGTTTACAATTCACTTTCCAAGGATGGATAATGCTTGAACACAAGGATTTCTCCTATTTCCTCTGTTATTCCTTTCCAATACGATCTTTGTGTTATACTAGAGGCCAGAGGTGTGTAATGACATTATGACCCAATGTAATACACTATTTGCAAGGCATCTCAAACGCAGCCTCATTAACAAATGATAACAGATTCAAATATAATAGTGATAATAATAATAAAATAAAACATGGTAGCTTATACACAGTAACGAGGTAACAAAATATAAAACTCTATTCCAATGCAATGAGTCAAATTCTGTTTACCGAAGAGCAATGTATTTCCGAAAGTTTATTTCTTTGATTTCCATCACTGAGTAATTCTAGTGCACGACTCGCTATCAAGAAAAAGAAAAAATCAAAATATTAAAGGAACATCAATTGTAAGTGGGACAATTCAAAAAGTTGAGTGTACAGTTATTATCTAAGTACCCAGCCGTAGACAATTCATGAGATTGTCTTATGAAGTTGTGAGATTTATGTGGATAATATGATATGCTAATTAAAGATAAATTTCACTGTCAATCCGTGAGTCTACCATTGAATGCTGAAATTCATAAACAAGAGTTTTCCATTTGACGGTTGGGACGGTTTCATGAATAAAGGTTCTTACAGTGCACTAGAGCAGATTGAATGTTGTACCAACCTTTTTTGAGTCATAGTTAATACTTCAATACACCTGGACATAATGGAACACAAGGATTTCTCCTATCTTATCTCTCATTTCTTTCCATTCAGTGCAATCATGACTATGTATACCATTCGAAAGCTGAGAAAATTTTCAGCTATATTTACTGGGCTTCTTTCACAAAAGGAAGCCTTGACATCAACTAATAGTCACTGGAGTGGAAGGATTTCTAGCTAGAAAGCTAGAAATCTCTGTGAAACAAGTAACTTGGTATAACTCGTTCCATTGCTTCGAGCCAAGAAGAGAATACAGAAAATTATTCATTCTATCATGCGGCTCATGAACAATTATCCGATAAGTAACTTGGGGTACGTGGGCCGAAACCCCTCCGTTTCCCTTTGTCACCTGCTGATGGGACATCTACATCGCAGATGGCAGGGAAGCCTTACAACTGTAGGGTAACCGCTGATGATTCACAGTTTAGTCTCTTCCGCCTCTCATGTCAATCCTTGAATTAGAAAATCGATTTGCAGTATTGTGTTATGTTTGTAGTATACCCATACAACTCTATAGATAAGACATTGGATTGGGGTGTAACTAACGTTCTATCTAGTCTGTCAGTGTGTCGCTTGTTGTCCCGTCTTTCTTCATCCATTCGGAGGGTTGAGTCTGTGTGTACACGCCGTAATTCATCGTCCCTTCCCGTACCTCGCCTGAGTGGGGAGAGTTGAATTATATCTTACCATTACTAGGGTGGTGCAACCCCTGGCCTCAAGGTACCTCGCCTGACATTTGGGGGAGAGTTGAATTTCTTTATATCTAGAACAATGTTGAAGAATTCATCAGTTACCTAACCCCTAAAATTGGAACCACTTGCACTGATAATTAAGCTATTTGAATAGCTGTGGTACGCCTCCTCAAGGATTTTTTGGCATGTAAGAATGAATAGATGTAATGTGCTGTAATGCTGTATATCCCTACCCTGTCCTCTTCCTCTTGTCTCTGTCGTCCTCGAACCTCCTCTTCCTCACACTCAGTTTCTCATCGTCATCATTGGGAGAAAAGGGCCCAATCAACAAATTATCTCAGGAGTGGGAAGGACTTCCAATAAAAATACTCAATGTAATGCTCGAGTTTCATCCTGTGACTCGAATTTCATAGATGAGGAAGATGGTAAACTTACTCGACTCGATATGAAGGAATAATATTCAAAAATAAGATAGGGAAATTAGAAAATAAAATAAATCAGACATCGACGGTCAACCCTTGGCCTTTTTACGCTAGAAAGCTAGAAATTTCACTATGCTGAGACAAGAAGCGAATACAGAAAATTATCTATTCTATTATGCGGCTCACAATTATCCGATAAGTAACTTTAGGTGTAACTCGCGTTCTATCAAGTCTGTCAGTGTGCCGCTTGTTGTCCCGTCTCTCCTCGTCCATTCGGAGGGTGGAGTCTGTGTGTACACGCCGTAACTCATCGTCTCTTCCCGTACCACGCCTAGGTAGTGGGGGAACTTCTTTATATATAGAACCATGTTGAAGAATTCATCAGTTACCTAACCCCTAAAATTTAATACACTGATAATTAAGCTATTTGGATAGCTGTGGTACGCCTCCTCACGCATTTTTTAGCATGTAAGAATGAGTAAATGTAATGTGCTGTATATCCTCCTACCCTGTCCTCTTCCTCTTGTCCCTGTCGTCCTCGAACCTCCTCTTCCTCACACTCAGTTTCTCATCGTCATCATTGGGAGGATTCATTGACACTTCCACCAACCGCTGCTCTGTCGGCTGTGGGGAATGGATAGAAACATTAATATTCCTGCATTAGTATATCACTTTGAAACATAACTACTTCCTTTTGTAGGTAACATATGAACTAATTTAAATGCTCCAAAATGCTTTCCACTAACTGTAGAGTATAACATAAGTTCTCTGTTGAGTACAGTGCTGAAGTACGAGAGTAAGCTTTAAATCCATGATCAATTAAGTTTCAATACTTCAATGAGTCACCTAAAATGGGCATTACATCAATTTATCTAACAAATACATCCAGCATAGGCAATATAAACCTTAGGATCTATCGAGATCTTCCGTTCCAAGGTCTTTGGTTCCTCCTTCACCTCGTCCTGCTCCTTCTTAACCTTCACCTCAGTGAATACCCTCTTCTTCTTAGGAGGAACAGGCAGGTACTCTTTAGATTCTATCACTTCAAAGAGGTTCCGGACAAAGGGAACAGTGGCTGGGATGAAAAGTAATTAGTTAATTATTTAGTAAGAGTCATTACTGATTATTGCTACACCCTATGAAATGCGTCTTTGAATGAACTAATTATTTAATTAGTTAATTATTTCTCATCACAAAAGTGTGTCATATTCATGACTATGGAGGATGGGGGTTCTTTGAAATCATTCGAGTATTATGTTAAGTTCAAGGCAATTCAGTTTAACCATTACTGGTGAGCAAATGGACAAATTTATCACTATGGTTTGAACAATTTTGATTTCTGGAAAGTAGATAATTCTCAAAGAGTTGAGTCAATGGCAATGCCCACACATTGTTAATGCTTTACAAGGATTTAAATTGGGATTGTGATACTAACCATCATCCAGGAACACCTCGAGTTGCTCAATAAACACTTCCTGATTTGACGAATCATCTTTCTTTAGCAATGCAATGACATACTTTGCAAGGACACTGGGATCAGCTTCCGAACTGAATGGAATAGGATGTAATCAGGGATTTAAGTTGAAGCAGAAGTAAAACAAGAAAAGTCCAATACTATTGACAAGATGGAAAGGTTTTAATTGATGAGTCAGTGTAAAGGAAATTGTTAAATATTGAATGTTACATGCTCTGATGTTGCAACTTTCTGTAATTTATCAGGGTTTGCTGAAGGGGGTAAGGCCTCCAAAATCAATCTTGACCTGAAAATAAAACTACTCACACAGCTTGAAGTTGTCCAACTAGCCATTGCTTGAGGTAGTCTACTTCTTCAATTATCATGCTCTCAGTATAATTCTGTTATTGTATCAGTTAAAGGAAAAAATTAATTGAAATGGAAAATTGAATTACTTAATTAATGAAAGGAAATGTGATAAGTTGCATTCCAATTGTATTCAGGTAATTGAGAGGATGCTGGTCCAATTCCAGTTCCTGCTTACTGTGCTGAGGGTGAGATATATTTCCTAAATAGCCACATTGTATACTCAGCTAAGTGTATGCAAAACTGTGCAGGAGAGTTAAATGAGTTGTTTATAGCAGTGCCAAAGTCTCCAGAGAATTAAGTATGCATATGAACTACACTTTAACAATCACTTTGAGGAGTCTCATCATGTGGCAAAGCACATCTTTGGAAGTGCACCATACATACCAAAAACTTTCTTCCTATAGTCCTATGATTTCTGTCATATTGGCTGAATGTCAGAATAAGAGTAAAACTTAAAAATTGAAAAAAGGGCCAGTAGAAAAAGCAAAGAAAACGATGCCTCGATCATAGTGATTTCATGACTATGGAGAAAGGTTGAACAGTTAATGATGAGTGAACATGGATATGATATTTCAGGAATGAAAACCTTGATATACTCCTTGAGTCAAAATACATGCAATTTTTGGTTTCATAACAAGTGACATAATTTATTGTGGTGAAAGAAACTAAATATAAACTTTATTTGTATCATTATCTGACAATGTAAGTAAATGGAACAAATAAATGTCAGAATATTTAATAAAAATATGGTTAGAATTAGCAAGAGATTAAAAATAATACATTTCACAACAGCTGAAGAATGCATATAATTTACTAAAAACCAGCATAAATAGGTCAGGACTGTAAGCACAGAAGTTTTGCCAGATGTTGTCTGCCCCATATATTTTCAGACTGCGAGTCAGTGCTCAGGCAAGCACACAGAGAGGGCCAGGCAACACCTGGCAACAGAAGTTGGGTTGGTGATATTATTATGAACAGAAGGTCTCAATTTATTAGGTAAAAATCCCTGTCTATTCCAAAGCATAATGAATCTCAATATGAATCTCGACCATTCCTAACATTCTAATGGAAATGTTCAAGTACAGTATAATCACCTGCTTCAGTCAATGAAACAAAACTATAAAAAGAATCGTACAGTTGTGATGTTCAGCAATAAAAAACTGTTTTGCTCTTCTACAAAAAAAAGATTTACATTTTACAAAGAATTGCTGTATGTTGGATGACCTGCTGATGCAAACACGACAGCCGCTGACGCCTTGTCTATCGTTGATAGACCCTACTTCCGAGCGACGCGACGCGCGCCGCTGACGCACGCAAGTCGCTGCGGCCTGCGCGGCTTGCATCCGCGTCGGCGGGTCAGACATCGTCTGCGATGTGACAACTGACGCCTTCACCTTACCAGAACTCGGCGCTCGCGCTGGTTAGGGCAAGCTGACGCCAGCTTGCATGGCATAAGCGCAGGATGCGCGGCGCTGATTCTCACGATGGTCTGTCAATGGCCGAAGAAAAGATTGATTTTTAATCATTTAATGAGTCCTTTGTTTAACGCGCGCAGCTGCAGCGTTAAACCAGGGATGGATTTTTGGCCTTCCTCCCATCCATGCTCTAACCAGATCCTTAGTTTTACTTGCGCGCTTCCCCTAACCAGGGGCGTCGCGAGACGCGCGGCGGCTTGCCGCGCCGCGCACTCCGTGCGCGAAACCAAGGCGCTGCTTAGGGCAAGCGCGCGCTGCGCCTTGCTCCAAACCAGGGGTGTCGTTTCAATTTCGCTACACCCCTGGTTAGGGGGACTCCCATCCCTTGCCCTTGTCTGACGTTGACAGACCCTTTCGATAATCAGCGCCGCGCGGCTGGCGTCAGCGGGTCATACATCGTACGACAACCTTGCCGTAACCAGGAGCCTGGTTACGCGCACGGAGTGCGGCGGCGCGACAAGCGCTAAAACGCCCCTGGTTAGGGGAACCCATATCTTTATCAGTAGATACTGTTTCGTTGGTCACTATGGTATTAAATGAACATTCTTTTGAACTCTAATTTTTTTTGGAGTCAGCTGTTTTTTTAATGTAGTTCATTCAAATTGTTTTTTCTTTTCATACAGTGGGCTGTAGACACAGCTAAATTTTCACACTTTACTGTTGTTAACTTATTTTGTGTTTATATAATCATATGGTCATTTGATCCAGCTATTTTAAATCGTATCTATAAAACAATGATAAGACCAAAGTTAGAGTATTGTGTCCAAATTTGGAACACAAGTATTTGCCATGGAAACTGGTCAACTATTTTAGAGCTTGAATCTGTACAGCGTAGATTTACAAGATTAGTTGATGATATTGGACTTTTTTACCATATAGTGAGCGTTTGAAGAAGCTTAATCTTACAACATTAGGTGAAAGGAGATTAAGAGGTGACCTAATTGAAACATATAAAATATTAAATGATAAAGTTCAATATGGTGGAAATATATTTAGACTTGGTAGGTCAGGAAAGAACATTTTACATAAAAGTGTTAAATCTAGTGTTTCTGATATTTGCAAATTAAGAGCTCATTTTCTGCCTGAAAGGGTTCGTAATTACTGGAATAAGCTACCAAACTATGTTAAGTCTTCAAATGATGTGAATGCATTTAAGAGTAATTTGGAAGTTTTCAAGAATGAATGTTTACATGAAAATGCTGACAACTATTGGCAAGTTTCAAATCTTATATTAGACAAGGAGTTGGTTATCTAGAAAGGAGTTGGTTATCTAGAAAATAAATCAAAGTTTAATAACTTTTTGATGGAAAACAAATATATTGCAAAGAGAAAAGGTATTAACACCTATGTCAGACCAAGTACTATTGCATAGTTAGCAGGTGTCTTTATAATTGTTTATTGACAGTAGTTTTTTTGTAGGTATTTATGTTAAAATCAGTTTTGTTATTTTTCACTGGTTTTGCTTATTTTGGATTCTAACTATGGCTTAATTATTTATTTTAGTCAATTATTTATTATTATATCACTTTTTAATTCAAGCAGGGTCAATTAACTTATTATGTTCATCTTTATTTCTATTTTCACAATTCTGACTTTAGACTGGGGGTACCTTGTGAAGGTATGAAATAATAGTGAAGTATTAGAATGTGGAATTTTTATTCTATTTTGGACACCTTGGATATAAGGTGTGGAAACGAATGATGAAGTTTATTAGCTTATTTTAATAGAGTTAATCGAGTTACTTTATAGTAAAATCATTATATTATATTATATTATTATCTGACTTTTTTAACCTTTACATTTATCATTGGGGCCAGGGCCGTAAATCCCGTGGGGGTCAGGGGGGTCTGGACCCCCTCAATAATTTTCAACAAAATTCCCAATTATTGTTATAACCATCAATTTTGCATTCACTTCTCAAAATAGTCTTTGATGTACTATACGATATACCTGTGATGTGAGTGTGTAGACTGGTAAGTAACAATTTTCTCCACTTCTGACTCAGCCCCCCAAGGGGCTATAACGCATTACGCAATTATATGGTGTACATTGAGGCTTATTATATAACCATTTGACTATCACTGATTTGACTGCCAGACAGACCGAAATATCTCTTTAGACATTAACTTGCGATTATCAGCTGTGTGTACTCAGTACTGTATCCATTTTCATCTTTTCAGCCTGCCAACTTACTTATAAACTTGCAAGCAATTATAAAGTTTGATGGTCCGCTAAATTTAGTATTATTTTATGATAAGCTTAGTTTTTTAAAGTTTACTGAATTACACCTAGCTTTCATGTGAATGCACTTTTTTAGTAAAGTACATCTTTCAGTAGAATAAATTTGGCTTCTGTAGGTTTTACACTGCTGAGTATAAGATTTTCTTAATAGTGGTGTACTTAAATTGCAATTATTATTATTATTATTATCAATTCTTATTAGGTATCAAAATTTGGTCAAAAATTGGACTTTTTCCCCAGACCCCCTCAACACTGAAATTTAATTTACGGCCCTGATTGGGGCATTCTTCATTTACAATTGAACAGGGTTTTTGTCTTGTCTCTCATTAAATTCCATGTTCACTATGTAGTGTGTACTTGGAGAGGGTCAAAAATATTTCCATTTAATCTGGCAGAACATTGTTCAATAAATCATTGTTTGATTCTTCTGATCCCATACTCAGCTGATTTTCAATGACTGCATCTGGCACGTATGATTTCAAAAATATTGCAGTGTTTAATTAAGTGGATTTTGATATTTTTGAATAAGCATTTAAAGAATGTTAACTCAATACAAATTTGAGGGATGTTCTCCTCAAGAAATTTCACACATTCATTGAATGAAGAATTCAACCAGCTGAATTTTATGATAGCTCAAATTGAAAGTTCACTTAAGTCAATGAAATCAGTCCAGAAAAATATTGTGATCTCAAATAATCTTTCTGAAAGGTCTAAAGAAGACCATGTTGAAGTTCAAAATAATCCTAAGGACAAAACATTAAAAGAGCTTAAGCTCCTCTCAAAGGTTGATAATGTAATAGCTGTAGCAAATGGATTGATAGATAATAAAAACAATGAAAAAGAAGTAAAGCAAAGTACCAACAGCCAAGCAAAGCAACCTATAAATAAATCCTCTATCCCTCTGAAAACTAAAGGTATTAAACATAATTCTAAAAGTCCTAAATCTGCTCTGTCAAAGCAAAATCCTAGCCAAAATCTTCCTCCTGAAAACATAGATGTACTCAAATCAGAGGATTGCCTTCAATCCAAACAAATAGAAGTCAAAGCCAAGAAATTGTCCCATCGATATACTAGATTAGGAAGGTCAATAGAAAATATGAATAAAGAATGCTTAAAGTTTGATAAACCATCTGCAACTGACATGTATGCTCTCAATGAATCAGACTCCTTTGGTGCAGATTATGAGAAATTGATCTGTATTTATAAGATACTACAGCATATTGACTCATCATATTTGGATAAGAAGGAGTCTGTTCCTCATTTAAAAGAAATCTTGAAGAAGTCTTACTTTGAAATTGATATTCTAACCAAAAAAGTTGGTAATCAGAAGGCTATGAAAATTGCATATGGTTTGAAAAGAAGCCAACATATGTGCACCTCCTTTGCAAAACAAGATGTTGATAAAAAGTTATCTGTGATTGGTTTTAAAACAAGTGGGGCATTATTAAGATGGTTTGAGGCCAAATTGAAATTGATTCTCATCCAAAGTAAGATTGATATTTTTAAGATTGCTCTGAATGAACTTCAGCCTCAGAATTGTTCTCAATCAAAACATAAAGTTATACAGTTTTTAAGTCATTTGCTTAGTGACAAAATGTTTATTCCCCCAATCATATGTGATTAACTGCCAGAAGTTTTTATGTGCATAATACATGGTGATTTTTAATGTTCCATTAGCTTTGTTATTGAATTTAACTTATTTAATGTATATATCACAGTAAATATTAATTGTACTATAATAATATGGATGAAATATATTTTAGCATAGACAAATGAAGCAATTTTTATCAAGTCCATTGTTTTAATTATAGTAAGCTGACTGAAACATTGCTCTATCTATAACTTTATTATAACTGAACTATTATCTCAAGTTCAAACATTAGTAATTGTAACACTGATAAATTAATCTTTACTGAGAAGGTATAGGAACTGATGATTATCAGATGACCAAGGTGCAGCATTTCCTAAGGAGGTTGCTTTCATCTGAAGCAGCATCAGTGAATGATGTCCTCCATACCTCAAACAGTAAGAGAGTACTTGTTGTAGGCCTTGGTAACTACACACATCCCAAATCACGGCACAGTGTTGGTCAAATCCTTCTTGATTCAATGGCAGTGAAGAAATCATTGCAGTTTCCATATTGCAAGAACTGTAAAGGATATGTTTCATCTTTTTACCATGAGGACACTGAAATAGTTTTGCTCAAACCCAAACACTACATGAACAATAATGGTAAAAGTGTCTTGAAAACAGTGAAATACATGAATTTGATTCCATCTCAAGTTATATTGCTTCATGATGAGTTGGATTTACCTGTTGGAAAGTATAAGATCAAGCATGGTGGTTCAGCTAATGGTCACCACGGGGTTCTAGATACACAAGAACGTTTGAAATACAATTCCTTCAAGAGAATGAGAATAGGTATAGGTCGACCTGAAAATAAAGCAGATGTATCAGATTATGTTTTAGAGAACTTTTCTGCCAATGAGACCTTGGTTCTCGACAACTTGATGGATGGAATGATTGCTTTGACTTATCAGACAGCCTTATCTATCAGCAATCCTCCTGAGATTGCTGGAGATTGAGAGGCATTTCTATCATAGCCCCCTACTATAATGAAGTGATGAAGTGTATCCAACTTGTTGTCTCATTACTACTATACTTGTCAAAAAGTGCTTAAATAATTTTACAGTTAATTTGGGCCTTATCAAGTATTAACCCTCTCCTATTGCGTAGTCCATTACACCAGATACCAGGTATAGTAACTCAGTAAATCTCCCAGCATGGAACTCCCTCATATTGGAAAGTCCTGTGGTAACACCGACTGCTCCAGGCTAGACTTCCTGCCCTTTACCTGTGATCTGTGTCACAAGGTCTTCTGTCAAGATCACAGGGAATGCCATTTCTCAGTAGGATTTGTAACATGTGTGTAACTAGTGCAAGTATCAACCAAATGACCAACTAAGTATTCAACTACTTGTTATTTAATCTTATTGTATCACTCAAGGTTTTATAACATCACGCGATTTAAATACCTCTTTCCAGGGAGTATAAGGATCATTCCTGTCCTGAACAATACAAAGTAGACTCCCATGTCCCTGTGTGTCCTAAGTGTGGGGAGATAATCCCCATGAAACCAGGAGATGATCCCAACGTCAAGGTTAGTTATTTGTTTCGATAACATGACATTGTTCTATTTCTCTCCGGGACAAATGAGTTTGTTGCTTTTTGAGTTTTAGAGAATTTAAGTCGAGACGTTGTAGTTTCAAATAATTTTCTGTCGTATATATTGTATAACTCTTTCTCTATTGCAGGTTAACGCCCACATAGAAAATAACTGCAGCAAAATGCCGAAGATCAAGACGTATCCAAACCGATGCAACAAACGAGGCTGTAAAAAGAAGGAAGCTATCCCCGTGAGCTGTAAGACTTGTAAAGTAAACTTCTGCCTGGCTCACAGATTCGAACAAGACCACGATTGTCAGGGGTTCGTGCACCCGCTGGCAAGACAGCACCAGGCACCAAAGAACAACAGGTATTTTCTTAGCTACACACCTGCCAGTACAGAAGTGCGAGTATGGCTTTGCTCTACATGCTAATATGTGAAAATTGAAACAACTGATATCGATATAGATGCTCATCAAACCTTTTCCACTTTATGATAAGGACAGAATGTTCGAAATTTCAATTTAAGCTCATTTACATGAAACGCATTGATTATAAACGCAATTTCCATGTTTCCAACATTCCACCTTCCTCAGTACCCGAGGACCCTCCTCTCCCTCCTCCTCATCCCGTCAAATGGCAGATGACGAGGCACTAGCTAGATCCTTAGCACAGGATGAAGATGAAGCTCTAGCTCGAGCCCTACAAGCGTCCCTGCTAGAACAGGAGCAGCAAAGTGGTGGTAGGGGGTATCAGGAACAAAGACATCAGCAGCAGGTGAGTTTAGGAAATATGGGAAGGGTTTGACGTATGGAAGGGTTTGATGTGAGCGTATGAGCTAGTAATAGAGGGGAGCCTTCATTTCATGGCATGATTTGGAATCACATTGGTTTTTCATTATTTTGATAAAGCTTGATAAATTATTAGCTGACGATCGTTGTGCTTGAAAATACGTTTAAACTAAAAATATTTGAAATCTTTGATAGTAACGCATGAAACTTTTGGCAGGCCAGAATAACCAGATATTTTAAAACGTAAAAAGTTAAATATCAATTTGCTTCTATTAGGTAAGAAGAGTTATCAAATCCAATGGACTTTTATTTGTGTGTGTTTCCCATTTTGCATGTTCAATTATTTGTGTTGAAAGTTATGTGGGACTGAAATTGACCTTTCCTATTCGATTTTCGAGAAAAATGCATAGACCAAACTATCAAGTATCACTCAGATGAGAACCATATAAGCTTTACAAACTGTTCCATTTCCCAAGCGTCACGGTATTCTTCTTTCAGGAATCTGGTTGCTGTGTTAGCTGACACGTGCAAACAGTTAAAGGCTTGGTTTCTCTGTAGTTCTGTTACTTAACAGCACACATAGGTGTGTCAGATTTACTGAAAATCAAAGATCCAGTGTACTGCGTCTGCCGTTGTGGATTCTTGACGTTTCTAGCTATCTCTATTCTCTTGTTCATAGTGTAAATAGTTCTTGGGATGTGTGGAATTTGGTGAATGTCTTTGCTATTGACAGCAAAGAGGGAGCCAAATAACGTGGAGTTAAAGGCAACGAAGTGTGAAGGATGAACACTCGTTGTGTAAGTTTTTAGGGTTTTTTATATACTGCCTATTTTAGAAATTTAGATGTGATCTGTGTTCCAATAAACCAAAAAAAGTGACGATAATTGTGTTAAATGATTTCATCTTTAAGTAAATTAAATACATTTCAAGACTGAGAATTCAGGTTAATTCCTAAGATAAAGTAAATCAATGCTTTTTTACTAGAACATAAATCTAATCATTTGAATTTTAAATTATCGTAAAATGATTAAAAGTTAAAACTAAGTATCCAATTGAAGATTTGATCGAATTTTTGTGAATTTCTGAGTGCATTGCTTTTTAGAATAGATGATTTCATTTTCGAAATAAATTATGGTTTTTAATCCATTTATCGGAAATAATCATTCTTATTACTGTATTTCCTTTTACCAGATTAAAATTATAATCATTTTTCATAGCCTGATGTCTTGTTAAAATGGTGGATTGCAAACATCTCTTCCAAGAATTTCATCCGGGTGAGTGAACTATGTCACGGGCATATGGCCACGTACCTTATAAGGGCATCACGTGGTCGTGTGGCCACGGGTTTCTTTGTTTGCAATTTGTTATATAATTACAGGGTAGTAGATATATAATGTATGTTTGAACACAGTTGCTTAACACTAGTGAATCAGCCCTAGCACAGGGGGTAGCTGTTACCCTAGGACAAAGGGTTGGTTAGTGGGTACCACGTGACCCATGTGGATATGCCACACCATATCTCCTGAAGGCTGTTGAGCCTCGGGGGTATTGTGATATTACACGTCAGACTCTTGCCATGTCCGCTGCAGGTCACGATATGGTATTTAAGGATATGATATTGATGTGACGTCATAACTGTGATTGTTAGGGGGTTTAGTCACGTGACCGGTAGTGTAATGTTTAGAACACAGTTGCTTAACTTGTGAATCAGCCCTAGCCAAGTAGGTAGCTGAAACCCTTAGGACAAAGGGCTGATACCATATGAGAGTCATGTGGATAGGCCTCATGCACCTGGGCACTTTACTCAGCCCCCCCCCCAACCCTGCTTCAACCATAGCCCTGGTTTTAACTAACTCTTTATTGAGCTCCTCCACCCATCCTCGGCCGATGGCTCAGCCAGCCTCGAGGCTCGGATTTTGGTTTAGCTCTTGCCCTGAACCTTCCACCAACCTTAGACTAGCTGCTCAACCCTATACACTGAATGCTGATCAATCCCATACCCCGGCTGTCTGTCCCCAATTCCACACCTCGGCTGTCGGCTCAATTCCAAAACCATCGGTTACTGGCTTAACTCTGAACCCTTGGTTGCTAGCCCAACCCTAGCTTAGACTGTTGAGTGTCTCCATATTTTCGACTGCTGGCCTAATACAATGGCCTCATTTGATGGCTCAATTTCAGTCCTGGCACTTTAGTACTAGGTTAGTAGGTCATCTGGTTATAGCAAAAGCTGTTTATGTACCTATAATGGAAAAAGGGAAATCCTTGTGGGTTTAGGTAACAAAATTAATTAGTAGCTGATTTAATTATTTGGTAATTGCATCACGTGATTCGCTAATTGCACAATTACACAATTGTATCACATAATCTTAACAGGAATCCAAACAGAAATTAGCCATTCATATTCTACATAATATTCTCTTCATATACGTGATAAATTTATAGTTGCTTATCAAAAACTTGTTGAAGCTACTAGTTTGAGCATAATATTATTATACAGTGTACCTAGGCATATACTTGTATGATGCCTGATCAAAGTCCTACGCTGTGATGTGGGTGAAGCCTTATTATGGAATGGGGATATCATGAAGACGATTGGCACCAGTTCATGCTTTGAACCAGAAGGATCCCTTTGTAGATTCTAACTTACAGTTGTACATGTGTACATCAGTCATGAAAGAAAAAGAGGTGCTAGCGAAATTGGTCACCGTTGCATGGGTCATATCGTGAAGCAGAACAAGTTGATCAGGAACCTGAAAATTTAAGAAAAAAGTTGTTCCACAAAAACGAATGTGTTACAGGAGAAAGTAATGGATATACAGGAAGATCTCGTCGAGTGCAAGGATCAGCCCATGAATCTGAGCATCAGTGAAGCAGTGAGTGAGTCAGTGGCTGACTCCATCAAAGAGATCAAGACCTACAGTGCAGCAGTCTCCGGCAATCAGATCCCAATGTACTAAGTCTCTTCAGAAGGTGGTAAAGACTGTGATTGAGGAGGAAGACCATGCCAAAAATGTCACTATTTTCGGTCTCAACGAATCAAAAATGAAGTTCTCAGTTACAAAGTTGTACTTGCATGTTGAGGAACATGCAAGCTGAAGCTGAGACATGACCAGTAGGATGGGAAAAAGAAAACAGGTGTCACAAGGTCAGTGAAAGTTCAGTGGAGCCTCTGCACTTGATCCTCAGGAAGAGTTCTTGAGCTGGAAAAGTCACAAAGTTTTCGGAGGTTGTTTCTATATCTGGACAGATGTGAGGAGGGAATGATAGAACTGGTGGGGGCTCAGGAAGAAGATCGAGGAGGAGCCCTCAAGGTCCGCTTCATTAGGAAGGGATTATGTCATAATGTCACATTATTGTTGTACTTGAGTCTGAGACCAGTAATATTTCTTCATAATTGACTGGTTTACAAGACAGATGTTTACAATGATGTCGTCCATACAATCTAAAGAGTGCGATCAATTGCAGGTTTGATCATAGTTGTATAACTTTAACACTGCTTAATCACCCCTACCACAGAGGGATAGTTGTAACCCTAAGAATAATAAGGGGCTAGTTAGTGAAATATTGGATACAACATGGCTCATGGGCATGTGCATATGGCTGTGCCATATCTCCTGAGGGTTAACTGCTCTTTTGAATGTCGAGGTATTATGATATTACATGTTTGACTCTAACCATATCCACTGTTCATGATAATGATCTGATGTCATAACTGAAACTGCTGAGGGTGGCGAGCGCTAGTGTTAAGGTGAATTACCTCTGATGTGGTGGGTTACGAGATGATTCTTATGCGTAAAAAAAGTATGGATGTCACATGATTAGAGGCTGCTTGCTGGTAGTGTATAGACGAGGTGAGTGTCTTATTAAGCTATGTATTTGTCTGTAGAGTAAACTGAAACATTCGGGGGAAGTTAATTCATAGAAAACATAGAAATATTGGATCTTTTAGGATACTGCTCATCCACATCTTCATGCATCATCAACAGCTAGTAGCTACTATACAATGCTATCCGGGATGTCAATCTGTGACATCTGCTACTGCTGCATCACCACGATCAACCCTGCCGCATCTACAAGGGGTGTAACCACGAGTTCTGCTGGCTCTGCATCAAAGGAGGTTCAAGATCCATTCAATCTGCCCTATCTGCCGAGAAGAGTTATCCCACGCCCTGAAACGGAGAGTTGGAGAATGGAATGATAACAAGATTGCCCTTCCTGCCTTGCAGAGCCACCACACCACTCAGATCGAGAGGCCTCCCCTCGACCTTGGTGAAGACGAGCCCTTTCAGGTCAAGGGAGGACGTGAAAACTCGAGACACCAGCGAATCCTCCTGAAGTAGCTCTTCAATGCAGCCAGAAGAAGTCTCTTCACTTCTTCAGTACGGAGATTCAGGTTAGAATTATCTATTAATCGGTCACTCAGATCTAGAAAAGTAAAACTGGATCAAATGAAAATAACAATAGATGAATCGGATTAACAAAAGACAAAACAGAACAACTTTATGCTTTAAGATTTCAATTTTCATTTAGTCTGACTAATTTATGCTTGCAGGAACCAGAAACAGCCTCTGACATCTTCACCATAGCTATCGAACATATGCTGATGAAGAACAGTGCTGTTTTTCTGAGACCACCGAAAGATTGTTCATGGATATACAAGGTAAACGACAACTATGACTATCTTTATATCTTGTGAATAATCTTCAGAAGCCAAAATTGGTTTTGATGGAGCAAGAGTAATGATCATATTATCAACTGGTTTCAAAGAAGATGAAGGCTATAGGCAATAGGATCAATAACTATTAATTACTGATTTCGGTGGCACACCACTCCATGTATCCTTCAATCGATGACTTTACACCGTCAACTTTCCCGGCCTGATACCAGATTGTGAAGAACTCTTCTATCAAATCAACAAGTTTGTCATAAATGCATTTGTGCTTGAGCTTGGATACTGTCAGGTGATTCAAACTGCCTAAGTATGTTATGCTTCAGGACATATAGTAGTATAGTGATACAGATTACAGAAATTCATACCTCGAACCTGTGCTTATGAAGAACAATACTGTTTTTTTCTGAGACTATTGACCTAGGTTATCAAGGTATAAAAATCGGACTATTTTTTATCTGACTTTCCCAGTCTGATGAGATAGTGAAGAATTTTCAATCCAATGGACCAGTTTGCCATGAATGCATTAGTGCTTGAGCTTGACCTTGGAAAGAAGAATTTGATGATCTCCTTAATACTTTAATAGAATGTTCTACTATAATAAGTAAATAAAAACTACTACTGTACTTTCACTTGATACTTCCATGACTGTCAAGGAGTATTGGGTTCAAATATCAGAATATATAATTGATGTTCAATCATTGATGTATATCATCGCTCAGTTTTCCTTCACCACATGGGCCCTCGCAGATCTAACAACATGATCAAACAACATAATCAACATAATCAAACTTATACAGATAAGATTTAGATTGGCATAATGGAGTTGACAAGGGAGTCGCTTGTTGTAACAGCTGGTGATTCACACTTTCAATAATTCCTTTTTTTCTGTGTATCAATCCTTGAAGTTTTTGATTGAAACATCAATTTAATGTTTTGATTGTTTTCATGTAAGCATAGATTGCCCTTAAATGGTTTTGTAGAGGTCACAACAAAATATTAATTGAATACATGAGATTATTGTGTTAAGGTTCATAACTGAATTGTTCAGTTACGTGATGACTATACGTTGAATTAATAACACATTAAATATAATGGTCACATGGCAAGGTGATAATGCTTTAGTTGATAATTAACATGTATATTAAGTTGATTAATATATAACATGTGTAATGTATAATGATTTGATCCGGTTTTACTTTTTAAATCTGAGTCAGCAATAAAACAAATAACAAAATATTAGAAGTACATGGAATTATGGCAATTTAATACTGGTTCATATCTGAGTTGTTGGGTCACCTGATAATTATATAGATTGATTTAATTGCTGATTTGCAGGGGATGGGGTTTGGTACTAGGGTACGATAGGTAATAAGGCACTGCTTTTATTTGGTGATTAGCATTTATTTAGACTTTACATCTTTAATCTTGTTTGTGACTTAAAAATCTTTTGTCCAGAGGGCAGAAAATGTCGTTAATAAAAAATCAACTTAAACATTTCAAAGGACTTAAACTATAGATAATTTGTGTAGGAAATGGAGGGAATTAGGTGGGCTCTCAATCATTTCTCTTCTTATACGTTTACACAGTTAAAATTGTCATCATACAACCAAAGCAAATCGATCCAGTTGAAAGAATTTTCATCACTCTTCAGATCAGTGAACGTGAGAGAGAACTTTCTCATTCAAAGTTTTATAACTCGGATTTGAAAAAAGTAAAATCGGATCAAGATGAAAAAATAGATGATGAATATGATTTTTTAATAAGCAAAAACGGAACAAATTTAAGCCTTTTTAAAGATGACTGACTTTTTTTATGCAGGAATGGTATCAGACAATAGCTAGCATGACATCTCAATTGTATATTGCCTGCTCTATATGACACTTGCATTTTGCCAAGTGTTATGAAAATTTGAATTGTTTTATTAATTGTTGCGAAAAATTCAAAATTGCTTCTAGCTGGCTTTAAATTTTCGCATTTTTTACCAACAGTTGGGAGTTGTTCTAGGATTTGATTTCAGCTATTACCACCAGATGGGAGTATATTTTGATTCGATCAGAGTTTCACTTGTTAGCTACTCCTCTCAACTCATAACTCACCCCTCTTAACTCATAACCCATCCCTCTCCTCTCATAACACACCCCTCCCCACTAATAACACACCCCTCTCAACTCATAAAATCATAAAGTAGTAACGCACCCCTCTCCACTCGTAACCCATACCTCTCAACTCATAAAACACCCCTCTTCACTAATAACCCACCCCTCTCCACTTATAAACACACCCTTCCGCATTAATAACACACCATCTCAACTCATAAAGTCATAACACACCCCTCTTCACTCATAACCCCTCTCAACTCATTACACACCCTTTCCACTCATAACACACCCCTCTCAACTCATAACGCACCCCTCTTCACTCATAACCCATCCCTCTCCACTCATAACCCATCCCTCTCAACTCATTACACACCCCTTTCCACTCATAACACACCCCTCTCAACTCATAACACACCCCTCTTCACTCATAACCCCTCTCAACTCATTACACACCCCTTTCCACTCATAACCCACCTCCCTCAACTCATAACACACTCTTCTCCACTCATAACACACCCCTGTCCCCTCTCCACTCGTAACTCACCCCCTCAATTCATAACACACCCCTCTCCATTCGTAACCCCCCTTTTAACTCATCATCCCTCATTTCTGCATACAAACCGTCAGGCCAATCAGTCAGGTTGACTTATTTTTACCCATACAAGCTCTAAGTAAGACAAAATATACTCCCATCAGGTGGTAACAGCTGAAATCAAATCCTAGAACAACTCCCAACTGTTGGTAAAAAATGCGAAAATTTAAAGCCAGCTAGAAGCAATTTTGAATTTTTCGCAACAATTAATAAAACAATTCAAATTTTCATAACACTTGGCAAAATGCAAGTGTCATATAGAGCAGGCAATATACAATTGAGATGTCATGCTAGCTATTGTCTGATACCATTCCTGCATAAAAAAAGTCAGTCATCTTTAAAAAGGCTTAAATTTGTTCCGTTTTTGCTTATTAAAAAATCATATTCATCATCTATTTTTTCATCTTGATCCGATTTTACTTTTTTCAAATCCGAGTTATAAAACTTTGAATGAGAAAGTTCTCTCTCACGTTCACTGATCTGAAGAGTGATGAAAATTCTTTCAACTGGATCGATTTGCTTTGGTTGTATGATGACAATTTTAACTGTGTAAACGTATAAGAAGAGAAATGATTGAGAGCCCACCTAATTCCCTCCATTTCCTACACAAATTATCTATAGTTTAAGTCCTTTGAAATGTTTAAGTTGATTTTTTATTAACGACATTTTCTGCCCTCTGGACAAAGATTTTAAGTCACAAACAAGATTAAAGATGTAAAGTCTAAATAAATGCTAATCACCAAATAAAAAGCAGTGCCTTATTACCTATCGTACCCTAGTACCAAACCCCATCCCCTGCAAATCAGCAATTAAATCAATCTATATAATTATCAGGTGACCCAACAACTCAGATATGAACCAGTATTAAATTGCCATAATTCCATGTACTTCTAATATTTTGTTATTTGTTTTATTGCTGACTCAGATTTAAAAAGTAAAACCGGATCAAATCATTATACATTACACATGTTATATATTAATCAACTTAATATACATGTTAATTATCAACTAAAGCATTATCACCTTGCCATGTGACCATTATATTTAATGTGTTATTAATTCAACGTGTATAGTCATCACGTAACTGAACAATTCAGTTATGAACCTTAACTTACAATAATCTCATGTATTCAATTAATATTTTGTTGTGACCTCTACAAAACCATTTAAGGGCAATCTATGCTTACATGAAAACAATCAAAACATTGGAAATTGATGTTTCAATCAAAAACTTCCAAGGATTGATACACAGAAAAAAAAAGGAATTATTGAAAGTGTGAATCACCAGCTGTTACAACAAGCGACTCCCTTGTCAACTCCATTATGCCAATCTAAATCTTATCTGTATAAGTTTGATTATGTTGATTATGTTGTTTGATCATGTTGTTAGATCTGCGAGGGCCCATGTGGTGAAGGAAAACTGAGCGATGATATACATCAATGATTGAACATCAATTATATATTCTGATATTTGAACCCAATACTCCTTGACAGTCATGGAAGTATCAAGTGAAAGTACAGTAGTATAGTTTTATTTACTTATTATAGTAGAACATTCTATTAAAGTATTAAGGAGATCATCAAATTCTTCTTTCCAAGGTCAAGCTCAAGCACTAATGCATTCATGGCAAACTGGTCCATTGGATTGAAGAATTCTTCACTATCTCACATCAGACTGGGAAAGTCAGATAAAAAATAGTCCGATTTTTGTCTACCTTGATAACCTAGGTCAATAGTCTCAGAAAAAAACAGTATTGTTCTTCATAAGCACAGGTTCGAGGGTATGAATTTCTGTAATCTGTATCACTATACTACTATATGTCCTGAAGCATAACATACTTAGGCAGTTTGAATCACCTGACAGTATCCAAGCTCAAGCACAAATGCATTTATGACAAACTTGTTGATTTGATAGAAGAGTTCTTCACAATCTGGTATCAGGCCGGGAAAGTTGACGGTGTAGAAGTCATCGATTGAAGGATACATGGAGAGTGGTGTGCCACCGAAATCAGTAATTAATAGTTATTGATCCTATTGCCTATAGCCTTCATCTTCTTTGAAACCAGTTGATAATATGATCATTACTCTTGCTCCATCAAAACCAATTTTGGCTTCTGAAGATTATTCACAAGATATAAAGATAGTCATAGTTGTCGTTTACCTTGTATATCCATGAACAATCTTTCGGTGGTCTCAGAAAAACAGCACTGTTCTTCATCAGCATATGTTCGATAGCTATGGTGAAGATGTCAGAGGCTGTTCTGGTTCCTGCAAGCATAAATTAGTCAGACTAAATGAAAATTGAAATCTTAAAAGCATAAAGTTGTTCTGTTTTGTCTTTTGTTAATCCGATTCATCTATTGTTATTTTCATTTTGATCCAGTTTTACTTTTCTAGATCTGAGTGACCGATTAATAGATAATTCTAACCTGAATCTCCGTACTGAAGAAGTGAAGAGACTTCTTCTGGCTGCATTGAAGAGCTACTTCAGGAGGATTCGCTGGTGTCTCGAGTTTTCCACGTCCTCCCTTGACCTGAAGGGCTCGTCTTCACCAAGGTCGAGGGGAGGCCTCTCGATCTGAGTGGTGTGGTGGCTCTGCAAGGCAGGAAGGGCAATCTTGTTATCATTCCATTCTCCAACTCTCCGTTTCAGGGCGTGGGATAACTCTTCTCGGCAGATAGGGCAGATTGAATGGATCTTGAACCTCCCTTTGATGCAGAGCCAGCAGAACTCGTGGTTACACCCCCTTGTAGATGCGGCAGGGTTGATCGTGGTGATGCAGCAGTAGCAGATGTCACAGATTGACATCCCGGATAGCATTGTATAGTAGCTACTAGCTGTTGATGATGCATGAAGATGTGGATGAGCAGTATCCTAAAGATCCAATATTTCTATGTTTTTTCTATGAATTAACTTCCCCCGAATGTTTCAGTTTACTCTACAGACAAATACATAGCTTAATAAGACACTCACCTCGTCTATACACTATAGCAAGCAGCCTCTAATCATGTGACATCCATACTTTTTTACGCATAAGAATCATCTCGTAACCCACCACATCAGAGGTAATTCACCTTAACACTAGCGCTCACGCCACCCTCCAGCAGTTTCAGTTATGACATCAGATCATTATCATGAACAGTGGATATGGTTAGAGTCAAACATGTAATATCATAATACCTCGACATTCAAAAGAGCAGTTAACCCTCAGGGAGATATGGCACAGCCATATGCACATGCCCACATGAGCCATGTTGTATCCAATATTTCACTAACTAGCCCTTATTATTCTTAGGGTTACAACTATCCCTCTGTGGTAGGGGTGATTAAGCAGTGTTAAAAGTTATACAACTATGATCAAACCTGCAATTGATCGCACTCTTTAGATTGTATGGACGACATCATTGTAAACATCTGTCTTGTAAACCAGTCAATTATGAAGAAATATTACTGGTCTCAGACTCAAGTACAACAATAATGTGACATTATGACATAATCCCCTTCCTAATGAAGCGGACCTTGAGGGGGGCTCCTCCTCGATCTTCTTCCTGAGCCCCCACCAGTTCTATCATTCCTCCTCACATCTGTCCAGATATAGAAACAACCTCCGAAAACTTTGTGACTTTTCCAGCTCAAGAACTCTTCCTGAGGATCAGAAGTGCAGAGGCTCCACTGAACTTTCACTGACCTTGTGACACCTGTTTTCTTTTTCCCCATCCTACTGTGGTCATGTCTCAGCTTCAGCTTGCATGTTCCTCAACATGCAAGTACAACTTTGTAACTGAGAACTTCATTTTTTGATTCGTTGAGACCGAAAATAGTGACATTTTTTGGCATGGTCTTCCTCCTCAATCACAGTCTTTACCACCTTCTGAAGAGACTTAGTACACATTGGGATCTGATTGCCGGAGACTGCTGCACTGTAGGTCTTGATCTCTTTGATGGAGTCAGCCACTGACTCACTCACTGCTTCACTGATGCTCAGATTCATGGGCTGATCCTTGCACTCGACGAGATCTTCCTGTATATCCATTACTTTCTCCTGTAACACATTCGTTTTGTGGAACAACTTTTTCTTAGAATTTTTCAGGTTCCTGATCAACTTGTTCTGCTTCACGATATGACCCATGCAACGGTGACCAATTTCGCTAGCACCTCTTTTCTTTCATGACTGATGTACACATGTACAACTGTAAGTTAGAATCTACAAGGGATCCTTCTGGTTCAAAGCATGAACTGGTGCCAATCGTCTTCATGATATCCCCATTCCATAATAAGGAAGCTTCACCCACATCACAGCGTGGGACTTTGATCAGGCATCATACAAGTATATGCCTAGGTACACTTGTATAATAATATTATGCTCAAACTAGTGGCTTCAACAAGTTTTGATAAGCAACTATAAATTTATCACGTATATGAAAAGAGATATTATGTAGAATATGAATGGCTAATTTCTGTTTGGATTCCTGTTAAGATTATGTGATACAATTGTGTAATTGTGCAATTAGCGAATCACGTGATGCAATTACCAAATAATTAAATCAGCTACTGTAATAATTTTGTTACCTAAACCACAAGGATTCCCTTTTTTCCATTATAGGTACATAAACAGCTTTTGCTATAACCAGATGACCTACTAACCTAGTACTAAAGTGCCAGGACTGAGATTGAGCCATCCAAATGAGGCCATTGTATTGAGCCAGCAGTCGAAAATATGGGAGACACTCAACAGTCTAAGCTAGGGTTGGGCTAGCAACCAAGGGTTCAGAGTTAAGCCAGTAACCGATGGTTTGGAATTGAGCCGACAGCCGAGAGTGTGGAATTGAGACAGTAGCCGAGGGTATGGGATTGATCCAGCATTCGAGTGTATAGGGTTGAGCAGCTAGTCTAAGGTTGGTGGAAGGTTCAGGGCAAGAGCTAAACCAAGATCCGAGCCTCGAGGCTACAGCTGAGCCATCGGCCGAGGATGGGTGGAGGGAGCTCAATGTAAAGAGTTAGTTAAAACCAGGGCTATGGTTGAAGCAAGGGTTAGGGGAGGGCTGAGTGAAGTGCCCAGGTGCATGAGGCCTATCCACATGACTCATATGGTATCAACCCTTTGTCCTAGGGTTTCAGCTACCTACTTGGCTAGGGCTGATTCACAAGAGTTAAGCAACTGTGTTCTAACATACATTACACTACCGGTCACGTGACTAAACCCCCCTAACAATCACAGTTATGACGTCACATCAATATCATATCCTTAAATACCATATCACGTGACCTGCAGCGGACATGGCAAGAGTCTGACGTGTAATATCACAATACCCCGAGGCTCAACTTAGCCTTCAGGGAGATATGGTACAGCCATATCCACATGAGTCACGTGGTACCCACTAACCAACCCTTTGTCCTAGGGTAACAGCTACCCCCTGTGCTAGGGCTGATTCACTAGTGTTAAGCAACTGTGTTCAAACATACATTATATATCTACTCAGGTTTTTATGATGAATTCTTCTTTTAATTCATCCTCATAAACCTGCAATTATAAAACAAGCATTCTTTATCAGTGTAAACAATCACCTTATTGTAATAACTTAATAAATTCAAAAACCCATGCTAATATTCCTTTACTTTCCATCCCCTTTGACTTGAAAATAAAACAAATCAATTCAAATAAAAACCAAAAACTCCCTCTGTTTTGCAGGCCGGTTCCTGGTTTTCACCTGCCTCCTCCTCTTCGGAATCCTCCTCTCATTCCGACTGGAAGGGGTAATTGAGGGATCCTACTGGGGGGTGTTCGTGCCCCTTTGGATCTGGAAGTTCGTGATGATGGCCGGGTGCACTGTCGGCATCCGATCCTACGTTCTGCAGCAGGAAGTTTTAGTGAGTTCTGGAGAATACTACTTTGCCTATTTTGAAACGCAAGAAATGCAAGGAAATATTTTTCTTGGGTTTTCAATACCTGGCAAGGAAGGTACTCTGTAGCAAACGTCCTACGTCACTTTTTTAGATATTTAATTCACTTTCCCGAGAAAGCATAAAAGTAGCAAATTACGAATAACATTGATTTTCTAAGAACCTGCTGGGCCCTTATCAAACGCAAGGAAATGATTGAATATAGTTATTTTACAAGTTTTTTGTCCACTTTAGGCTACTCAAATAATTTGTTAGAATTAGACCAATCTTTACGAGGGCTACTATATAAACGATGCCCTACTAAAATATTTAAGATCTTATATTGTTACATCAATTTGTCATCTAGAGCAGCTTTTAAAAAACGCAACATTATTCATATCAAAGGAGATTGACATGAAGTTGCACGACGCACGTGTTGCTATGGTATTCAGTGCTTGCGCGCACAAGTTATGATTTTACGATTTCTTTTATTGTACGCTATGATACTGTGCTGTAGATAAATGTTTGTGTATGTAAAACGAATTTCATGAATTCATGAATGGCAACCATCAACCAATCCACCTCAAATTCTGGACGGAAAATGTACCACTACAAACCGCTATTTCATGCATATCCCTTGTTATAGAATAGTTTATTGTTGGTAAACTTTCAAACACAAGGATTTGTTTTTATCTCCGTTTCAAAGACCACGGACTTCTTTTATCAGCAAGTATGAAAAAGCATCCATAACTGGAAATAATATTTAATGGGCCTCTTTACAGAGCCCTGATGTCTGAATTCTGTCTAATAGTTGTGTCTCATGATATACTTCATCGGAAAAATCGACAGTGTATTTATTAACCCACTGTTCCATTTGATAATGAATTCGACCAAATTAGCGTATGTGTTGATTGTAAATAAAACGCGCGCGTAAGCCAATTCTACGGTTATTAATAAACTGATACGCTGCCGAAGATTAATTTCGAATGTAAAATTTGAACGCTCCATGAACACCAATTTTGTTCTAAAAACAGCGAAATGAAGTTTTTCAGCACTATTCTTAGTCTGCTCTTCCCCTCAGCATTTTCATTTTCAACCCACACAGCCATTTAAATATTTTTTGTGCTTATAAATAATGTTTGTGAATGTAAGACGAATACATAATGAATACCATCGCAAGGAAATGATTGGATATAGTCATTTTAAAAGTTTTTGTTGTCCACATATGACATAAGGCGACTCAAATAATTTGTTAGAATTAGACCAATCTTTACGAGGGCTACTTTATAAACGATGTCCTACTGAAATATTAAAGATCTTACATTATTACATTGAATTTGTCATCTAGAGCAGCTTTTTAAAAACGCAGCATTTGTCATATCAAGGGAGATTGACATGAAGTTGCACGTGGTGCTATGGCATTCAGTTTCTGCGCGCACAAGTGATGATTTTATGATTTATCTTATTGTACCCTATTATATAATATTGTGCTGCAAATAATGACAATCTTAATGTTTTTAAGAAAAAGCTTAAGACATATTATTTTGATATTGCCTTTGAATCCCTTAAATAAGTATTAGAAGTATTTGACTATAACTTTTACGAGTCGCTTTAGATGGCTGGATTTTGTTTTAAAGCATAGCGTCTTTAACTTAGGATCTTTAATAGCTTTAAAGCGATACATAAATGTAGATTATTTATTTATTTATTTATAATGAAGTTTTTGTGTAAAACTGTAAAACGAATCTCATGAATGACAACTATCAACCAATCCACCTCAAATTCTAGACGGAAAACGTACATCTACAAACTACCATTTCATGCCTATCCCAGGTTATTGAATAATTTATTGTTGGTAAACTTTCAAACACAAAGATTTATTTTTATCTCCGTTTGATTCCTGCCATGTCTTCCTCTATCAGCAAGTATTATAAAGCATCCATAACTGGAAATAATATTTCAAAGGTCTCATTACAGAGCCCTAAAATCAATACCGTGTGAATTCTGGAAAAGTTGAGTCTCATGATACACTTCATCGGAAATATCGACGGTGAATTTATTTACCCACTGTCAGTCCATTAGCATAAGTGTCGACCGTTTCGATTATATTACGACACTGAAAAGATCAATAGTTTTTCCACGACTATAGGAGGTGACTAGGTCATGAGATTGAAAATAGCGCGTTAACCATAACCCTTGGCAATCTGATGTTATTCAAACGCAAGGAAATCTTTTTTCTTACGTTATCAATATAGGTTGGTGCGAGGTGAAGTTGTTTCGAGTGGTTTCGGCTAGTTCCGAAACATATTTTTAGATGGCTTATCACTATTCGGAGTTGTAAGCCGTTAAAGCGAAAGGAATTTAAGAACGTATCATACTACATTCAGTGGAACCTATATTTAATCTATGAAGTTACAGGAAAATAGGCCCTTCTTGATTCGTTTGTGGTTTTGGGAAGCATTTCATCAGTTGTTCAGAGTTCAGAAATTCTCATGAATAGATCCTACTATGACAATCTGTAACACACTGTTAATCGAATGTGCGTCGTTGCTTCCTATCTTTATTCTAGATCTGAAGAAATTTAAAAGTTACCTTCCACACTTGAGGGGGTTCAACTTGGCTTACCTTGTTTCGTTTCTCAAACACAAGGATTCGTGGTTTTCATATCAATATTTAGTTTTGCTGTTGAAACTTCAGTAGACACTTTTGGGTCTATATTCACCGGTTTATATTTACTAAAAATCTTTGTACGGGGGCTCACAACTGGTCTTAGCACCAGGCCTCCATCCTAAACGCCGTGTAAGAGAAACAGGCGGTTCAACGTTATCTACTCACTACATTGAGCTATGATAATGACGTCATCCTAACTGCCTATTTGCCGTGCGCGGCGTATAATATGTGCCTATTTCGTGAATTTAAACCTCGCTTTGATGTACAGATCACATCGACGTATTAACGCTCCATAACTTTTGATGGCGTGCAACTTCCAACTCAGCTCTCACAGTAAGAAGTAATGTTAATTGTTTCAATGTCTGACACCGCATTATGATTTGATTGGAGGATTGGGTCGTGTGCGTAAAACAGGCGTTTCTGAGGCCTACATCAAAGATCGGCCCATTCAAAAGTTTTGATCTGTGTTCTCGAACAAAACTACCAAGTTTCAAGGGGTTTTCTCAATAAACGTACGAGTATTAGATAGATTTTACAGTTGCTTAGCGTTAGTGGTTTGCGTGGGCTCTGTGATTACAAGAATGGTCGCTTTTTGAAAAACACATAACATCAGCTTGATGCGGTTAATAAAACTTGCTGGTAGCTGGCGATGTCATCTATAAAAACAGTAAAAACAAGATATTGACTTCCAACTCCCGGCCCCATTGGACATGCTGCTTTGTTTTCGATCTTCATTCTGGATTTTAAAAAGTTAACATTCAAAATGAAGGAAATCGAACTTGCCTTGATCCATTTTTTAAACTCAAGGATTCCTGGTTTTCATACCAATATTGTGTTTCACCGATGTTGAACTGGCGATTACTCAGATGTGACTGTAAAGAAAAAGTCAATCTTTATACGGAGGCCCAAAATTGGTCAAAGCACCAGGCCTCTATCCTTATAAGGCAACATCTATACTTTCAAATCGCGTTAGAAGTTTTCCCGCGCATGTGGTTACACAAAAAAACGCGTTTTGAAAAATTCATAACAATGAAAAGCAGAATATCATCTCCGAAACCAGGGCTGCCCCTAAAAGTACTTGCTCCATTGTTTCTATCTTCATTGTAGAATTTTCAAAAATGTACATTCAAAATGAAGTGAATCAAAAGTGATGTACTTTGATCCGTTTTTCAAACGCAAGGATTCTTGGTCTCCGTATCAATATTGCGTTTCACCGATTAAATTCCAGCAGACACTTTTTGGGTCTATATTCACAACTTTTTATTTACTATAAAAAATATTTTCACGGAGGCTCACAACTGGTCAAAGCACCAGTCGCCTCTTCTTATGTGGCATTTTGGAGAAAAAGTAACGTGGCTACTTTGAGGAAACTTTAGCAAGGTAAACTCTGCTTTATTTCAATAATTTCTCAATATCTGGCATAAAACCTTTACCTTCCATGAAGTGCCTTAATCTCAACAACAAATTTTAAGTTTCCCATAAGTATGATTTCTCTCTTTCTAACGTAGTTGCATAGAAAAAAACAGTACCCAAAATCCGATTCATTTTCTCGGTATCGGTTATGAAATTATTATATTAGACAGAACACCAATGGTAAAGGTCGGAAACGTTTTGAGCCCGTCGTGCCCCTAGGAAACCACCATGAGAACCATTGATATGTCCTGAAAGTTGAAAGGATAAATTTACATAAAATCATGAATGTTCAATAACGAAGTGGCAAATAGATACTTATCAAGATCAATATAAGGTCGAATAAAATACCTGTTTCTCGATGAAATATTTTAAGTTGCTCAAGAAAGCTAGAGGTATTATTGCTCTTGTCGGAGGGGGATCTAACCGTCGCTGAGCCTATTGCGACATGTGATTATGAAAATATTCGTCTGAAATTGTACCAGATTAAAAATTCATTTTATAATTTACTATAAAAACTTTTATGATTTCAAAAAAAATGAAAATTCAAGGTAGGTATGAAACAACACAATTTTCATTTCAATTATGAAACACAAGGATTCATTTCTTTCTCGGAATATTCATCTTTATCACTCTCTCGTCGGTTTGATGAAGAAATGCGTAACTCTTGTAAACGCTTGTGAATCTTTTGATAGGATTGGAGTTTCAGCTCCAGGCCTTATTCTGTCCAAATTTCGAAAGGAAGATGAGCGCTTTACATAACATTATCTTGCCAACAAGCCCCTGCCAGATTAGAACAACACACACTAGGTATTGAATTCCACACTATAAAAATGATCGCATTGTTAAGATGATATTCGCCACAGGCCACCCCTATGTTAACTTTCTAAGATGTAAGTGCAGGGTAATATCACACTAAATTATATTCGCCAAAGTGGTCGCATGTTTGTAAACACATGCAATGTAAGCAATTATTCGCCTGTTTTAAATAATCTTCGTAGACTCTATTTCGCCATGTTAGGAAAATATTCGCCATTGGGTAACACATTCATTCTAGAGAATAATTCGCCGTGTTTGGAAAGTATTCGCCTACTGTTATATACTTATTCTTAGAGAATATTTCGCCGTGTTCGGAAAATATTCGCCTTAGAAAATATTTCGCCGTGTTAATAAAATATTCGCCGTATGTTATGATAACATGTACACTCTAAACTAATTAAGTTACATGAAATTTGGCCCCGACCTTGATTCACATCTGTACAAAATGTGTTCTAACTGGACTCCTGAAAATTTTCTATTTCATATTTTGAACAGATGATGTGTTGATGTACACAAAGTTGCACTTAGCAATACATACCTACTGTGTATGTAAATTTAAGCATTCATATTTTCCAGATTAAACACATTAATACAGTCAAATCTGGCCGAAAATAGCCCAAAATCGGAACAAATTCTACACCAAGCGATTTTGACTGTTTTCTATAGTTTTTAGCCCAAAAAATCGATCTAGCAACTTTCCAAGACTTTCCAGGGTGGGGAAAGTGCCGAAAAATTCATTTTTAGTTGAGGCGCAGCCGACTGACCTGTGAAAAATCATAACTTGGCCCAGGAAGGTCGTAGAGACTTTGTTTTAAGCTTAAAAGAAGCGCAATGGCCATGTTTATATACGACTTGTTTATAAACATATGGCCTAAAATGCTCAGGAAAGGAGTTATGGGCAAAAAACTGTTTTTCGGGCACCCGCGAGACATTGTGGAAGCGATTTTTGTATCTAGATCCAGGAAGGTCGTAAAGACTTCGATTTGGGCTTAAAAGAAGCGCAATGACCATGTTTATTTACGACTTGTTAATAAACACATGCCGTAAAATGCTGAGGAACCGATTTATGGGCGAAAAACTGATTTTTTGGGCACCCACGAGACATTGTGGAAGCAATTTTTGTATCTCGGCCCAGGAAGGTCGTAGAGACTTCGTTTAGGGTTTAAAAGATGCGCAATGGCCATGTTTATAGTCGACTTGCTAATAAACATATGCCCTAAAATGCTCAGGAACCGAGTTATGGGCGAAAAACTGATTTTTTGGGCACCCACGAGACATTTATGGAAGCCATTTTTGTATCTCGGCCCAGGAAGGTCGTAGAGACTTCGTTTAGGGCTAAAAAGAAGTGCAATGGCCATGTTTATAGCCGACTTAAATGCCCTAAAATGCTGAGGAACCGAGTTATGGGCGAAAAACTGTGTTTTAGGCACCTGCAAGGCATTGTGAAGCAATCTTGGCCCAGGAAGGTCATTGAAGCTTGATTTTGGATTTTTACAACATGTGAATTTATGCCCAAAACATTCGTTTTTCGCCCATAACTTTGTTCTGGAGCATTTGAGGGCATATGTTTATAAACATAATACGTCCTCAATGCTCCAGAACAAAGTTATGGGCAAAAACTGATGTTTTGGGCATTATAAGACATGACCAATGCTATTTCTGCATCTCTGCCCAAGAGGCTTGTAGATTTCATTGTAGACCTCAGATTATTAGCAAAAACCTGCTGTCTGGTCAATATCGGCCATGACTCATCAGACAATAGACATGGCTGAAGCAATTTCATATCCTATCTCAGCAAAGCAGTATGGACTAAGTTTTAGCTATTGCCACACATACAGGTCGTAGAGCTAGGTGTCATCGATGAATCATCAATCATCATCTTTACATTAGCCCTAATAGTCTACACAGTTGCCGTTCTTTTTAAGTTTTAAGCCCTTCTTGGGGCAAAGCTGTGATTAGAAAATTGTGCTTGCCTTAGTAGGGAGCCCCATATAAGTTTATCAAATCTATAACATTCTGTATATGTCCAATTCCACGTTACGTAATTCACAAAAACGTCTAATATTTGACAAAAATTGCTCAACAGTTACAACAATTATCATCAAGGAACCCCATTTTTTGGCTCATCCAATACTTCAGGAAGTTATCTCATCCTATAGAAATATTATTTCTAGAGATCAAAAGGGTTTCTTGTGAGAGTGTTTTAAAAGCGTTACGTAATTCACAGGGCTAAAAATCATACTTTCACACTAAGAAAATCTGATAGGGTATTTCAGCTCAAACAGAAATGCAGTGCTCTTTTGATTGTGCCAGTCATAGCTCTTAGGGGGTAAATGTTCAGAAAATAACCACTTATTTACTAGTTCCTATTTTGGATCTGTACCAAGCACTTTTCTCCTGTTACGTAATTCACAATTTTTGTGTTACGTAATTCACGAGACACATTCATTACGTCACAATTGTAATTTTGCTTCACTTTATTGTGTCATTTTGGTTTTCAGATTGTCATCAAATGAAGATAAGTCATAGGCATTGCTTGAATCACAGATTTATTTATTTAAAATTGAATTATCATGCTTCAAAAATGTGAATTACCAGAAATCATCAATCACAACCTATAAGGGGCGAATTCTTCATACTTTCATTAAATATCGACTGTGATTAGTGAAAGGCCACTGATTTTCATTATTTAGAGTGCTAAGTATTGAAAAATCATGAATTTGAAACATTTCGTTACGTAATTCACATTATTTGTTACGTAATTCACAACTGATTTTGGTCATTTTTGTTCATAATAACCTCATAACGCTGCCAAACTCTTTTTTATTGTTTGAAATACATTCAAGTCTCAAATGACATGTTATTGATATGGATAACTGTAAAAACGATCGTTTTGTTGACTTTCTTGTCCCTGATGCATCTTTGAAAACCGCTAAATTGGACAGCCTTAGACAACGAATGACAGTATGTATACAAAATTGATAGTTTTGGTTACTTGAAGCGTATCCCAATCAATTTTATATTAATAGCTGCAGAATAGAGGCATTTTGAAATTAAATGGCATACTTTGAAATTTGTGAATTACGTAACGTTACGTAATTCACATCAGCTTTATCTCATTCAGGGGTAAAAATAGAGCAAAACGAATTGTCTCAGTGTCAAGATATACCCACTAAACTCCTGAAATGAAAATTTCAAGACAAAGGACTTGATAGTCCAGGAGTAATAAAACTTTTAGTACTATACCGTTACGTAATTCACAACGTTTGAGCTACAGACTAAAAATGAAATATCTCCTTCATTTGAAGTACTTAAGAGCCAATACACCACGACAATGCTGTTAGGGTTCCAAACAATATGCGCAAATGTTTTGCAGCACATCAAGTTGCACATTTGTCAAGATATTATATGGTCGAAAAAGTCTCAAAATTGACTGTTATTAATGCACATTTGTAGCAAAGTTTGACTGAATCTCACGTAAAACTGATGAGGACTATTCACAAACGGTTTTTTGTTCCTGAAAGTTACAGATCTCTTCTAACTAAACACAAAATTTCATCACCTTAGGTCCATCTTGAATTTTTGACCTGTGGTAAACATCGTCGTGGAATTGGACATATAAACATGGCTATATTGTATTATTTTCAAGTTTCAATGACCTTCCTTGGCTGAGCCCAGGAAAATTGCCTCAACTCAGAAGAAAACTAAAGTTACATGACTTTGTTCTAGAGCATTTTAGTACATACCTTTGATAACAAATGGTATATAATACACATGCCCATTGCACGTATTTACAGCCCACAATGAAATCTCTGCTCAAGACTCTTGGGCCAAGATACCTAAACCGCTTCAGGTGCCCAAAAATTCAGTTTTTCGCCCATAACTCGGTTCCTCATCATTCTAGGGCATATGTCTAGGGTGTATATAAACAATGAAATTGCGCTTCTTTTAAGCCCAAATAGAAGTCTTTACGACCTTCCTGGGCTGAGATACAAAAATCGCTTCTACAATGTCTTACATGTGCCCGAAAACAGTTTGTCGCTCATAACTCTGTTCCTGAGCATTTTAGGGCACATTTTTATTAACAAGTTCTATAATTACATAATTATAAACATGGCCATTGCGCTTCTTTTCAGCCCTAAACGAAGTCTCTAACGACCTTCCTAGGCCGAGATACAAAAATCGCTCCCACAATGTCTCGCGGGTGCCCAAAAAATCAGTTTTTCGCCCATAACTCGGTTCCTCAGCATTTTAGAACATATGTTTATTAACAAGTCGTATATAAACATGGTCATTGCGCTTCTTTTAAGCCCAAATCGAAGTCTTTACGACCTTCCTGGGCCGAGATACAAAATCGCTTCCCACAATGTCTCATGGGCGCCCAAAAAACAGTTTTTCGCCCATAACTCTGTTCCTGAGCATTTAAGGGCATATGTTTATTAACAAGTCGTATATAAACATGGCCATTGCGCTTCTTTAAGCCTAAAACGAAATCTCTACGACCTTCCTGGGTCAAGTTATGATTTTTCACAGGTCAGTCGGCTGCGCCTCAACTAAAAATGGATTTTCGGCACTTTCCCCACCCTGGAAAGTCTTGGAAAGTTGCTAGATCGATTTTTTTTGGGCAAAAACTATAGAAAACAGTCAAAATCGCTTGGTGTAGAATTTGTTCCTGAAAAAATTAGGATTTGACTGTACTACATTACCGTTTTCATCTTTTCGGACCGTTCTAATGCAAAGTGGGAGAATACCAGTTATCATAACTGGCATTTTCTGCTGCATTATACTGTGATTTACCAGAATTACAAGTACAGCTTATCACCGCTTTTTCGGACCCATCCTCTCACACCTGTCAGTTCCGTGTCGGCAGCCAAAATTATAACCTTTTACAATGCTTATCAGGTCCATTGTTTCGCATCCTTCAATTTCAAATTCAAGTCCAAGGACGAGCATAATCCCCTGCCTTTTTATCAATCCTTATCACCGCTTTATCAGGTCCATTGTTTTTCATCCTTCAATTTCAAATACAAGTCCACGGTGAAGATTACCGGTAATGGCAGTATCCAAGTAGGTCAGTATCAAAGTAGCCCGACTCGACTCAACTCGACGACTCAACGACTCGACGACTTGACTTGACTCGACTCGACTCGACAACTCGACGACTCGACTCGACGACTCGACGACTCGACGACTCGACGACTCGACGACTCGACTCGACGACTCGACTCGACTCGACTCGACGCGACTCGACGACTCGACTCGACGACTCGACGACTCGACGACTCGACTCGACTCTCGACGACTCGACTCGACGACTCGACGACTCGACTCGACTCGACGACTCGACTCGACGACTCGACGACTCGACTCGACTCGACTCGACGACTCGACTCGACGACTCGACTCGACTCGACGACTCGACTCGACGACTCGACTCGACGACTCGACTCGACGACTCGACGACTCGACTCGACTCTCGACTCGACGACTCGACTCGACGACTCGACTCGACTCGACTCGACGACTCGACTCGACGACTCGACTCGACTCGACGACTCGACTCGACGACTCGACTCGACGACTCGACTCGACGACTCGACGACTCGACGACTCGACTCGACTCGACTCGACGACTCGACTCGACGACTCGACTCGACTCGACTCGACTCGACGACTCGACGACTCGACGACTCGACGACTCGACTCGACGACTCGACTCGACGACTCGACTCGACTCGACGACTCGACTCGACGACTCGACTCGACGACTCGACTCGACGACTCGACTCGACGACTCGACGACTCGACTCGACTCGACTCGACGACTCGACGCGACTCGCGACTCGACGACTCGACTCGACGACTCGACTCGACGACTCGACGACTCGACTTGACTCGACGACTCGACTCGACGACTCGACTCGACGACTCGACTCGACGACTCGACTCGACGACTCGACGACTCGACGACTCGACTCGACTCGACTCGACGACTCGACGACTCGACTCGACGACTCGACTCGACGACTCGACTCGACGACTCGACTCGACGACTCGACTCGACGACTCGACTCGACGACTCGACTCGACGACTCGACTCGACTCGACTCGACTCGACGACTCGACTCGACGACTCGACTCGACGACTCGACTCGACGACTCGACTCGACTCGACGACTCGACTCGACGACTCGACTCGACGACTCGACTCGACGACTCGACGACGACTCGACTCGACGACTCGACTCGACTCGACTCGACGACTCGACTCGACGACTCGACTCGACGACTCGACTCGACGACTCGACTCGACGACTCGCGGACTCGACTCGACGACTCGACGACTCGACTCGACGACTCGACTCGACGACTCGACTCGACGACTCGACTCGACGACTCGACGACTCGACTCGACGACTCGACTCGACGACTCGACTCGACGACTCGACTCGACGACTCGACTCGACTCGGCTCGACTCGACGACTCGACTCGACGACTCGACTCGACGACTCGACTCGACGACTCGACTCGACGACTCGACTCGACGACTCGACTCGACGACTCGACTCGACGACTCGACTCGACGACTCGACTCGACGACTCGACTCGACTATGATCGACTCGACTCGACGACTCGACTCGACGACTCGACGACTCGACTCGACGACTCGACTCGACGACTCGACGACTCGACGACTCGACTCGACTCGACGACTCGACGACTCGACTCGACTCGACGACTCGACTCGACTCGACTCGACGACTCGACTCGACGACTCGACTCGACGACTCGACGACTCGACGACTCGACGACTCGACTCGGGACTCGACGACTCGATTTGACGACTCGACGACTCGACGAATCGACTAGACTCGACGACTCGACTCGACGACAGATGCGAATCAAGGTGAGGGTGGGGTTGAATGTTGATGTGTGTAACTTAGAGTGTACATATTGTAATCATAACATACGGCAATATTTTATCTAACACGGCGAAATGTTTTCCAAAAAGAAATCTGATACCCAGCAAGCGAATATTTCCCAAACATATGCGAAAACTTCTTTAAGAATGAATGTGTTGCCCAATAGGCGAATGTTTTCCTAACACGGCGAAATATTCTGTATTAATAAATGTGTTACCCAGTAGGCGAATATTTTCCTAACACAGCGAATTAAAGTCAACGATGAAGTGTCGTATCCAGAGATAAAATATCGTAGTCTGAGATTTTAAGTGTCGTAACCAGAGATGAAGTGTCGCACCCTGAGATGAAGTGTCGTAGCCTTGGATATGAAATGTCGTACTTTCGAGGTCAAATGATGCACTTTACAGTACAATCAAGTTGCAGTAAGAGATGGAGTGCCGTACCCTTTGAGATGAAACTTCGCACTCTGGAGATCAAATTTCGTACTTCACAGTACAATCAAGTTGCAGTAAGAGAGTAAGAGATGAAGTGCCGTACCCTTGAGACGAAACTTCGCACCCTGGAGATCAAAGTCGTACTTTATAGCACAATCAAATTACAGTAGGAGATGAAGTGTCGTACTTTGAGATGAAGTGTCAGGGACGAAATGTCGCGAGATGAAATGTCGTGATATAACGTGTCGCGAGATGAAATGTCCGTTCCCCAATCTCACTCTGTCGTACTATGTGATGCCCTCATGATATAAAAACGGGCCATTATGATATGTTCAATCTGAAAAATATGAATGCTTAAATTTACATACACAGTAGGTAAGTAGGTATGTATTGCTAAGTGCAACTTTGTGTACATCAACACATCATCCGTTCAAAATATGAAATAGAAAATTTCAGGAGTCAAGTTAGAACACATTTTGTACAGATGTGAATCAAGGTCAGGGTGGGGCTGCTATGTGTAACTTAATTAGTTTAGAGTGTACATGTTATCATAACATACGGCGAATATTTTATTAACACGGCGAAATATTTTCTAAGGCGAATATTTTCCGAACACGGCGAAATATTCTCTAAGAATAAGTATGTAACCCAGTAGGCGAATACTTTCCAAACACGGCGAATTATTCTCTAAGAATGAATGTGTTACCCAGTAGGCGAATATTTTCCTAACATGGCGAAATAGAGTCTACGAAGATTGTTTATAAAACAGGCGAATAATTGCTTAGCATTGCGTGTGTTTACAAACATGCGACCACTTTGGCGAATATAATGCTAGTGTGGCGAATATTACCCTGCACTTTACACGCATTCTTAGAAAGTTAATGATAACTGTCTAAATGTCCCTTCTAGGGTACATTTTCAAGAAAATGTACCTTCCATGGTACTTTTTACAAAACATGAGTTATCTATGTTTGGAACAAGTTTTTATGGTTTCAATTTTGCCTCACACTCTCTGTCAATGGTGTAGGCAAAACCTGGAACAATTCCTCTTGTTGCACTGGCCCCAATTTTTCTGCAATTGATGTTGAAATGGAGTCATTTTCAAAACCATAAAAACCGGCTTCATAATTCCTTCATTATTTTAACCTTCTGCTAAAAAATCCTGTGATGTCTGGGCTTATTTTATTTCAAGGGAGACACTAATAGCACAGTATTTGATGAAAAAATTCTATGCAAATTCATCACTTCATGTTATATCTTGCCCATTTTGAGTACTGCCCCAAAAATGACCAATTTCGTATTTGCTGTTACTTACTGCACCCTTTACAGATATGGGCAGCCTAAAGTTTTCATGAAATATGACAGTAAAAAGAATGATTTCAAAAACAACTGTTTTTCTATATCATATATCTTGAAATTCTGGGCACAAGAGGACATGTTCAAGAGAAATGTTCCTCCTAAGGGACATTTTATAGTAGTTTTGCTTCACACTTTAACATGTTTAAATCAGCTCACTGGTTAAGCATAATTACTTTATGTTACATATAAAGCTTATTATTTTTAAGAAACATCGGTGCATCTGGCCCTTTTTTAAAAGGAAACGAGAAATTTTAGGTTGAAGAATTTGAAAAATGTCCCCTAGAAGGTACATTTCGATGATGATAGAAAATGCCTGATATTCCGTCCCTGCCTTGATTCTGAAGTTGTTTCTGTGTTACAGGATCGTGTAAGATGCCTAGTGATGACAAATAACATGTACTGATACCTTTCACTGGAAGAAATGGATCACAATTTTGAAAATTGATGTTGAATATTCAGCACTGCTATCTAAATTGCTCTAAAATGGCAAATAAAATATTATTAAGCCTTCAATTTTCATTGAACATGGTTAACTGAAGATCACTGTAAAAGATACATGTTAGTTTTCACTGCTTCTGACTTTTCACTATGGAAAAATAATAAAATGTCCTTCTAGGACCCATTTTGAAATGGCAAAATTTGCTTTCATTGGGTTGATTTTTTATTAAAGTTAGTTCCTTGAGTCAAAAAGTGGTTGATGATAGATTGTTAGTGTCTTGGCTCATCAAAAACCATGAAAACCATTTCCAAATGTACGAATTGGAGTCCATGGAAGCATTGAAATACAATATTTGAAAAGTTTATGTTACAAAAAGGCCTGTACAGAATGAAATTTTCAGAATTACCTTTCAAATTGTGTCATGTTTGTGGCGTATAATACTCAAAAAATATATTTGAAACTTTTTCATAAAAACCGAGCGTAATTTACCACTTTAAAAGGGTCATATGCTTTGAAGCATAAAATGTACCCTTGAAGGGACATTTTGGACACCTTTTCATTTTGCTATAATCCACATTTCAGTGATCTGAGCGCCAAGAAAATCATTTGTAATGATAGAAAAAGGGTAATGAGTCAAGCAGAGCAAATTTTTGGGGCTCTCGATTCACCCTATGTCCTAAAAACTCCAAATATAAATGAAAAGTAAATATTTTTTCATTTTTTCAAAAAAATACGATTTTTGAGG
This sequence comes from Beroe forskalii, assembly GCA_011033025.1. Taxonomy (NCBI): domain Eukaryota; kingdom Metazoa; phylum Ctenophora; class Nuda; order Beroida; family Beroidae; genus Beroe; species Beroe forskalii. The sequence goes on from WFMF01000208.1 coordinate 257,871, forward strand.
TCAAAGCATATCTGAGTAATCAATGTTGACCAGGAAAAGTCAACATTTCTTATTTGAAATGGGCCTTGTCTGTCAGAAAATTGAAACTGCGTAATCTTAGCTCCTCAGTTGAAGGAGATAATACTCATTCAATGATGTTTGGTAAAAAGGGGCCTGTAGGGTACAAATTACACAGACAGCTATCATTAAGGCATAGGGTGTGGCCTGTGGCGAATATCATTTTAACAATGCGATCATTTTTATAGTGTGGCGAATTCAATACCTAGTGTGGCGTTGTTCTAATCTGGCAGGGGGCTTAAATAGCATTCGAGGAACTTATTGCGAGTTCTTATTGCGAGAGGCACAGTCGTGAGTGATAAGTTACTTATACTGCAAGGTAACATACTTTGATGAGAATGATAACCTTATTACACCATGAATGACAAACTTGACAAACTCGCTTCGCAGTAGGGTTTCCAACTGATAATATCGCGACAAAATTATCGGCAATAATTGGGCCAAAATCAGTTATCCATTATCGGCGATAATTTTTTGCCGATAAACCGATAAAATTTAATATTTTCAAAACCATAATATTTAACTCAAATAAATTGGTACCAGTCAATTTCACGGTTTACCAGCTTATTTCAAAGCAACGTGCCAGTTTGTATAACAATTCGTAGCATTTCTTTTGGCTATGTGTCTCATGATAATGATTATATTGTCAAAACAAAATTCGCCCAAGCTTAGTTTAATTTCTAAATTTTTTCCGAGCTCTTTTAAAGTTTTAAGCGTTTGAACTTTGACCTTCGCTTCACATTCTACTCCAAGTCTTCTTTGATTAGTTGATTTATTCAATTTGTATTTAACATGTCAAGCCACAGCATATGGCAGTTCTTTACAAAAAAGGGGCAGGAAGTGGTCTGCAACCAGTGTACCGTTGCCACATGTAGAGTTGTACACTTGACGGAAACCGTCGAATACTTCGCACGTTTGCCACATGTTCTGTTCATCCTCCCCCATCAGTACGAAGTCTTACTCTGCTGCAACTTCGAAGAGCAGTTATTCTAGTTTGTGGAATCATCTCAAAGCAAAGTACAGTATTGATCGCCCACAGGCCGTGATGTTAGAGTCTAAAGCAAAGCGGCCAAAAACCCAGCAAAAGTTAATCGTATCATATGCTGAGAAAAAAATGCCAAGAAGAAATGTATGCTGCCCTTGCAGCTGTTGAAAGATTACCTTTCAACCAGATAGCAACGAGCATGTTTCATTAATAAGAATGCTATGAGGGAAAAGAAGTTCCTAGCAAACAGCTCGCCGACCACCATATGCATAAATTAAACAAGAATTGCGCCTGCCAGCACAATCTAGTTGGCCGTTGTTCCAGTATGCTAGTATGCAGGCGCTTAATTTCCCTCTCCAATGTGCTTGATGGTTGATTTAACGCGCAAATGCACGTGGGCGAATGATGCGTCCGGATGCACGTGACAAATTCTATGCGCGCATTTATTACAATTCTTAGAACTCTTTTGTTATGCGTTACATTTTCTTTGCTGTTGATATCAAGCCATTGCTCATTATGGTTCTTGTTGCATTCCACATCCTAATTTGTATGATTTCAAGAGGTCAATAATCATAAAATGATGGGCAGGTTCTGCAACTGACAAATATTGTGGATTTGTATATTTTACGGTATGGACCAATCAATCATCATCATGATTCAGAGTCGAACTTAAATCATGAATTCATCGTCTGTTAGATCTCAAGCTGAAAATGTGAAAAAGACAAATGTCTCAAAGTCCAATCAAAATAATGAAAATCGACAAATATGTTGAATTCACTATTTTATCGTGAAAAGGTTTATGAAATTATCAATATACCTGAAATTTTTGAAAAAATTATTTCCAGAATGACCTGAGCATTGAACCCAATTTATGCATGTCTGCTAGCCGCAGTGTACAGTTCAACTCGATGCCCCTACATCAAAACTTCAAAAAACTCCGACTTGACTGATATTATAAAGGAGCACTTGCTTGATGGGTATGACGAATTACCACCACATTATGACGAATTACCCCCACAACATGACGAATTACCCCCACTTTTATTTTCCGGGCACTTTTCAGATTTGACAGTACGGGTAAAGGTAGTATACACTATACACAAATTCTCTCATAATCCTCCACACCACGTCCATTACTAACCCTCTTCAATGCCTTTTTGTAAAACAAAAAGGCGATTTGGAGAGGGAAAAATTGAAATAAATTGACGTCTAAAATTGAATTAAATTTATCGCCGATAATTATCAGTATCGCTGATAATTCACAGAAAGATATTGATTATCGCCGTTAAGAATTTGCTACAGATAATGGAAATCCTACTTCGCAGGGCATCGCCATTCTATTTAGACCAAATATTAATAATTTTACTTTTTACAAGTTTCACCGTATGAACAGAGTTACACAGTGGTCATTCCTTCGAAGTGATTGAGTTGTTGAGTTACTTTTTGATTGAACTTCTGCTCATCCTCCTTTTTCCTTTCTCAAAGTTTTTCTCAAACTTCTAACGCATGAGGAAAGGCCAATACAGGGTTGGTAATAAGTCGGCAGTCGGCACCCCCTTCTGTTGCCAAAACCATAAAATTTGGTAACAATTCCTTTGGTACAGTTTTACTTTGATCCATTGGGGGGAATGAAGCCCAAAAAAACCAAGCCCCACCCTACTTTTCCGATTCTTGGGCTAGGTTTTTTTAGGTTTTTTTGGGTTACATTTTAGTAATTTCTAGCACCTTTCCAAACAATTTTTAGGTTAAAATTCGATTGTTTTATGATGTCTACTATGTGACTGTAGATCCACAGGAGCTTGGTATGTAGCTTGAACGACCTATAATTGTGTAATTTATTGAATATAATTGAATATTTTCACTCATCTAACCATTCTGAAATTGGTCCCATTATTCAAAATTCACGTTCATGACTGTTTTGTTAATTTTCAAGAAGACATTTTATTATTGTTGGGATGTTATTAATACTGAAATTCCTCTGTTATTAAGACACTTGTAGAGTTTTTTAACAAGTATATAAGATGATTTCCAATAGGCACCTTTACTTTTTCCTATAGGTTTTCAACTGCATTCTTAGGTTCTCACCTCTAAGTGACTCCAAATAGTAATCAGTCAAGTAAAAGCATCCATTTATATATTAGAGCTGATCCTGGGTCCCTGAGTAAACCCCGAGTGACCCGTCGTGGGTCTCTCAGGGGTGTCCCCTTGTCCTTACTGACCCCTAGTTGACCCCTAGTTGACTTCCTAGGCTGATCCCCCAGTCAGTTGTCACTGGTCACCCTCGACTGACTCACTGTTTTAACACTATTTATGACTGTTTTCGAATAAATTTTACAACTTAAACTGGATTCTGACCTCTTGTAAACATTGACTGACGCTACCTGGCACCTCACACTTATCACTTTAGTGACGAACTTTTATTAATGCTTTAATGGTTTGATGTTGACATTTGAACAGCTTCAATTAAAGTTTAATGACCCATAAAAAGACCCATTGATAAAGCGCACACAGAAAGGCCCAATAAGTTAATAAGATCATATTATATGTATAGCTTTTTGTTGATCCTTGGCCTAGAAATAAAATGAACAGTCAATAGTCCTATGCTGAGAGGGGTTCTGAGGTTATTAAGGTGAGTTCAAAGGATTCCGGCTTCCGCAGAGAAAATTTAATGAAGGTATTCACTAACGTCTAACACCAATCCTAACACTAACTAAGTAACTATGGCCATAACTGTTAATCTTCAGAGCATGTTTGGGACCCCAGTCCCTTATACTGAAGCTAACCTGGGAAATATCCTTCACTCCTTAGTGTGGAGTCTGGAGGGTATGTTAATCAAGGGTGAAACTGCACTTGGCAAACCCTTGCCAACCCCAGAGGAAATTTGACTGACCTTTTCCTGATACCTATTTGATATTTCACTGACCCCTAGCAAGAAGTTAAAAACCTGAGTGACCTTCTCGCCTCTTCTGACTGCAATAGTAGTCCCTTTATGACCATTGGCTGACTTCGTGCTGAACCTTGGCTGTCCCTTAATAACAACTGAATGAGTGATTATCTGATGTCTTGATTGTCCTCACTCAACTTCTTCCTCAAAAGCCTTTTATCCCATAGTAGCATGGCGACCCATTGATTAACCTTGTTTAACTCCTGGCTCCTTCTGACCATTACCTGATATTGGACATAAGTGACTGGCCCCCTGGCGACCCTTGGCTATCCTTTGACATGGTGACTTTTCCAGTGCAAAACACCTTGTTAATCTCAAATGACACTGGTGTGAACTTTATCAGCCATGAGCAAACCAGTGAGCCCTGAGAAACCCCCTGGTTCACTTGGCAGTTTGCAGGGCCCCTTTGTCCTTATTTCAGTACTGAGTCGCTTCCTGGCCTGGTGATTCAAATCTGACCACTATTAACTTATTAACCCCCTGCTGATCCATGCTGGCTGACCCTCGGCAACTCTTGAGCAGTGCTTCGCTGATAGTTCACCAAAACAATGCCTTGACGTACTGATTATGTCATATAAAACACCATAAACCACTCAAAACATCGATAAAAACTGCCGAATATTGTTTGAAACTATAGTGATATCAATAACAACACATGAATATCATCAACAATCCATATTGGCATGAAAAAGTCAAAATTTTTGAAAAAATCTAACCCAAAAAAAAACAAAAAATACCAAAAGAAACCAAAAAATACCAAAAAAAACCTAAAAATACCAAAAAAAAACAAGACCCACCCTACTTTTCCGATTCTTGGGCTAGGTTTTTTTTTTTTTTTTTTGGTTTTTTGGGCTTCATCCCCCCTCCATTCCAATTGGATTTGATTATGAAAAATGATTCTCAATGATGAAGGAGCACTTTTTAAAAGTGATCAAATTTAGGTGAAAAGCACTTTTTGTATTGGTGTTGTGAAACCCACTGTGGGGCTGGCAATGTGCCACAATATAATATCAATAATACACTGTACAAGTTTTAACAATCCATCAAAAACATAAACTCATAAAGCACTCATGGTATTGCATATTTAGGAGTTCATCTTTATGTCGTGTAAAAACATATGAAAGATCATATAATTTATTGCAAATCAAAAACAATACGGATAAAAACTGTCAAACATAAATCTTCTTAAAACTCGATGAACTATGATTTGTTTCATTCTGCAAAGACAAAACGGTTCATATTACATTCATTTTATTATCATGGCATCATAATTTGTAATAAAATAGATATTGAATATTAATCATGCCATTACACACTTTTTCGAGCTAGTGGGGGCCAAGGCCCCCCCCCTAATTTTTTCTAGGGGGGGGCCTTTTGAAAACTACAGGGGGCCAAAATTTACAAAGGCAAATTTTCATTTCTCATGGCCATAATTTTTACTATTTTGCTTAAAAATAGTACTAAAATAATGTTTTATTCATTGATTTTACTCTGAAAAAGGGTGAATTTCAGGTATATTTCTGTCTAATGAACTAAATTTTGACCTCCATTCTATGCTCAATTTTTTGAGAAAATCTTAGGTAGGGCCAAGGCCCCCCCTAAGATTTTTCTACAGGGGGCCTTTTGAAAACTAGGGGGGGCCTGGCCCCCCCTTAGGGGGGGCCGTGTAGTCCCATGATATTAATACACTAATTAGGTACACGTCTTATTAGCACTAGTCGGTTCCCGTCCTACGGACGGCGAATGATGGCAGCCGCATGAGCTAACGGCCACATGTCCCTTACAGTGATTTGACCGTGCGAGTTTGGAGGGGAAATTCGAAACTTTAATTTCTGTGAAAAAAAAGCTTCCACGCCCCCCAACGGTAACCCAATATTGCCGACAATATTCTCAAAACCTTTACTCATCATAAGCAACTCCATAGCGAAGGAATTTTGAAAAAATTCGAAACTTTGATTTTTGCGAAAAAGGGCGTGGCCTCCCACGCCCCTTAGGGTGACCCAATAATTCGGACAAAATTCTCATAAGCAACTCGAAGGCGAAGGTATTTTGAAAAAATTCGAAAGTTTAATTTTTGCGAAAAAAAGGGCGTGGCCTCCCACGCTCCTAAGAGTGACCCAATTATTCGGACAAAATTCTCAAAATTTTCATTTATCATAAGCAACTCAATGGTTAAGGAATTTTGAAAAAATTCGAAAGTTTAATTTTTGCGAAAAAAGGGCGTGGCCCCCCACGCCCCTCAGGGCGACCCAATTATTCGGACAAAATTCTCAAAATTTTTATTCATCATAAGCAACTCAATGGCGAAGGAATTTTGAAAAAATTCGAAAGTTTAATTTTTGCGAAAAAAAGGGCGTGGCCCCCACGCCCCTCAGGGTGGCCGAAAAAATCTTTCATAATTTATCTGATTCATTATAAAGTTTTTGCAACACGATGAAAAATTAAAAAAGAATTTCGTTGCCTACTTGAAAACGAATCGCCAGCCATAAATAAATAAATAAATAAATAAATAAATAAACTAATATCAGGGCGCTGGCAAGCGCACGCAGCCACGTTATGGGTTCTCCGGACGAGGGCATCTCCGAACGATCAGCACCCCCGCCTGAAGGGCGGGGGTGCTGCCATCGGCCCGAAGGGCCGGGACTGCTGGCCAGACACAGTAAAAAGACCAGGAGTACCAGCACGAAGTGCTGAAAGTCGTAGCGGGACCAATTTTCAAGTCTTGAAAAATGAGTTTGCCAGCGCCCAATATATAAAAATTCAGTGATTTGCGAAAATCGCGATTTTCGAGTCGCGTTCTAGACACGTTAACGAGCTCTGTTGGACAGTTGTAGTCCATGGTATGAAGAACAATCCCTGAAAATTTCATGAAAATCGACAGCACCGTTTTTTCATAATAAATTATCAAAAAAATCCCATTTTGCCGAAAATTAGTGTTATGGACGGTACGACTCCTCCTCCTCCGACGACTACTACCACAAAACGGGAAAACACTTCAAGGGAGAACCATAAAAGATAGAACCGTAATCTAAACGGCATATGAAACTTTAGAATAAGGTGCGTGCACTAGGGCATGTTAAAAATATTTTTGCCAAATCCTTAATTGGATAATTGACCAATTAAAGTAATTATCGCTTATAACTCAGAAGGTATTGATGATAGCGACTTTATTCCAACGGTATCATTAACTTGAGCCAAAATAACGTTATATGCGTTTAATTTGCGTACCGGTTCTCAACCGCCTAATGAGATAATTGACCAATTAAAGTAATTATCGCGTATAACTCAAAAAGTAAAAATGATAGGGACTTAAATCAAACAGTATCATTAACAAGAGCCAAAATAGCGTTTTATGCGTTTAATTTGCGTACCGGTTCTCAACCGCCTAATGACATAATTGACCAATTAAAGTAATTATCGTGTATAACTCGAAAAGTAAAAATGATAGCGACTCAATTCTAACGGCATCATTTACAAGAGCCAAAATTACGCTTTTTACGTTTATCTTGAGTGCCGGTTCTCAACTGCCTAATGAGATAATTGACCAATTAAAGTAATTATCGTGTATAACTCGAAAAGTAAAAATGATAGCGACTTAATTCCAACGGTATCATTTACAAGAGCCAAAATTACACTTTATACTTTTATCTTGAGTGCCGGTTCACAGCCGCTTAATGACATAATTGGCCAATTAAAGTAATTATCGTGTATAACTCGAAAAGTAAAAATGATAGCGACTTAATTCTAACGGCATCATTTACAAGAGCCAAAATTACGCTTTTTACGTTGATCTTGAGTGCCGGTTCTCAACTGCCTAATGAGATAATTGACCAATTAAAGTAATTATCGTGTATAACTCGAAAAGTAAAAATGATAGCAACTTAATTCCACCGGTATCATTTACAAGAGCCAAAATGACACTTTATACGTTTATCTTGAGTGCCGGTTCTCAACCGCCTAATGAGATAATTAACCAATTAAAGTAATTATCGTGTATAACTCGAAAAGTAAAAATGATAACCAGAGCCAAAATCACGTTTTACACATTAATTTGAGTACAGGTTGTCTACCGCTTAATTGAATAATTGACTGATTAAATAGTAAGGGCTATACCAAACATGGGTGTGAAATAAATCTTAATCTGGGTTTGAGGGTTGGATCCGATGGCATATAGGTCAAATATATACCAAAAAAAAAGTTTCAAAAATTTTCGATGCGGAAACCCATTTTTGGGCCACGCCCATTTTGAGCAGTGGCCAAAAAATGAATCAACGATATCTCAGCTTCTATTTGAGGAAAAGTTATAAATGACCACTCTAACTGACGTAGAATTGGCGGTTTTACTAGGGTAGAACATGGTTGTAAGGTTCTATCTCATCCCGTTCCTGAGATTATCCCAGATTTGGCCATTTTGGCTGTCCGTCAGGCCCAATTTGGGCATATGGGCAGCTTATGAGATGGAGAACATCAGAACCATGTGACTCGACTAGAAATGATCAGTTTATGAGGGTAGAGCATGGTTTCAAAGCTCTATCTCAATCCGCTCCCGAGATAATCCCCAATTTGGCCATTTTGGCTGTCCATGAAGCCCAATTTGGGCGTTTCGACAGCTAATGATATGGAGACCGCCAGAACCATGTAACTCGACTGGAAATGGCCGGTTTATGAGGGTAGAGCATGTTTTTAAGGATCACTCTCAACCCGTTCCCGAGATAATCCCCAATATGGCCATTTTGGCTATCCATGAGGCCCATTTTGGGCATTTGGACAGTTTATGAGATGGAGAACATCAGAACCATGTAACTCGACCGGAAATGATCGGTTTATGAGGGTAGAGCATGTTTTTAAGGCTCTATCTCAACCTGTTCTCGAGATAATCCCCAATATGGCCATTTTGGTTGTCCATGAGGCCCATCCTGGGCATTTGGACAGCTTATGAGATGGAGAACATCAGAACCATGTAACCCGACGGAAAATGATCGGTTTATGAGGGAGGATCGTGTTTTTAAGGCTCTATCTCAACCCGTTCCCTAGATAATTCCTAAATTTTAGATTTTGGCGGATCTATGGCTCAATTGGTGCACTCAGCTGAGGTACTCGATGTTATGATCAAGAGATAATCGGTATGTGGTGTAGAAGATTCTAGATCCCAAGTACTCCGAGGGATCCTGCACTGTGGTTAATGCTTTAATGGTGGCTCCAAGACTCGTGATCCGATGAACTCTGAAGTTTTAACAGGTGTTATTGAGGTGAGTATATAATGAGTTTCTCAATTTCAGATAATCTCAACATTTTCGGCGCATTGTTATCTCAATATAGCCGAATCAGCTTTTGTAACAAATTATAGAACCCTCTGACGTTTTCATGCGGGCCTATGATGTATAGACACTTGCCTGATCGGGTCCATATTGGTTTAGACCCCCAGTGGCATAATTTTTTAAAGTGGCTGGGAATGGGAATTTGGTCGTAAATTGGCTTTTTTGACCAATTACTTTCACTGCGATCCCAGTATCAGAAATTTTTGCTCGGGAACATAGCATAACCTTCAATGTGTTCAGTAAGTTCGAAACACACAATAAAATAAGATTTTTCGATAATTTTCAAAAAGTGCGCCAGCGGGGTGGAACTCGGGACAACTGCGTGCTACGCAGGAGGTATAACCATTGCGCCACCACCAGATGGTGTGGAAATAATTTTACACTATTTATTCATAACTCATCAAGCTATGTGTGATATGACTCTTCAAACCATTTCAGGAATCTTTTACGCAAGATAAAGTGTATTGAGTGTGTGAGAGTGTGTTTTAAGCAGCCTGGGAGCAAAAGTCATGAATCATGTCATGTACAGTGTGTTCAAAATCTATTTAGTATGATGAGCAGATGAGCTCCTTCCTTGCTTTAAACCCAAGTCCGACAGAGGCTTAAGCAGCGAGGCGTTTGGTGGATAGGTCTGTTGCCACAGCTTTTCTATTTAGCTCCGGTTTTGGATGTAGGCAGTGGAGGAGGCAGGGATTGCCAAATATTGGCTTTTTGACCTATTAGTGTCACTGGGATCCCAGTATCAGAAATTTTTGCTCGGGAACATTGCATAACCTTCAATGTGTTCAGTAAGTTCAAAACACGCAATAAAATAAGATTTTTCGATAATTTTCAAAAAGTGCGCCAGCGGGGTTGGAACTCGGGACAACTCTGTGCTACGCAGGAGGTATAACCATTGCGCCACCACCAGATGGTGTGGAAATAATTTTACACTATTTATTCATAACTCATCAAGCTATGTGTGATATGACTCTTCAAACCATTTCAGGAATCTTTTACGCAGAATAAAGTGTATTGAGTGTGTGAGAGTGTGTGAGAGTGTGTTTTAAGCAGCCTGGGAGCAAAAGTCATGAATCATGGCATGTACAAGGTGTTCAAAATCTATCTAGTATGAAGAATCATATTACACAATGTATTGCACACTATCTGCCACTCTAAATCTGTATTCTGTCATCCATAGTACTTTAAACCATGCTAAAGATTTGGTAAACCATGAAAGCGTTTATTTAAAGTTCTTAGTAAGCAGGGTCTTCGACCCATGGCAAAAAACCTTTTCCATTTCCTTGAACTGCCCAAATTTTAGACTGGCATATTAAAAAAAAGTCACAAAAAGATCGCAAAAATAGTCTGCCCACACCTTCCAAATCGTTAAAACAGCCGGGAAGTTTATCATATGTCGGGATTTTTAGGAATCTGTAGATTCCCCAAACCAGCCACTACATTCCCCAACCAGCCGGCTGGGCTGGGAATTTAATGGCTGGTTCGGGAAGCGCGGCGTTCCGTGGCCAGGTAGCGCAGTGGTTTAGGGTGTCGTGCTTTCAATCGAGAGGTTGGTGGTTCGATTCCCGGCCTTGCCTATCGTGCTAAGGGTGAGAACTCTCACCTAAGCAGCCACACGGTTCACTCAGCCGAGCGTACTGGAAACTGTACGGGAGGGTTAAATGAGGAGCTGCCCATTGCAGCGAAGTCTCGGGCGACGAAAGTATGGATTACATTCCTTAACCGTCACTGGCTTGATTACACTTGAATCCCTCGATTCCTGTCATTGGCTGTTACAGCTGTTGGAATAGAAGTAAAACCATCTAAATAAAATTAGAAATTGGCGCAAAAGGCTGCTCCTTTATAAAATCATTTTTTTCGAAGTCGATGAGACACAGTGCCCGGCGTAAAATCGAACAGCCACTGTAGTGAAAAAAATATTTAATTCAATTTTCCGTGAATTTGGCTTTTTGAGTCCGATTTCACAGATTCTGTCCCAAAATTTGGCTGGGCTTGCCATTCCCTCATTCCCTACGTATTATGCCACTGGGTTTAGACCCTCGCCCTACGGGCTCGGGCCAAAACCGGATAAATCCCTCGGGCTTATGCCCTAGGGCAGTATCCCAAAATGGACCCGATAGGCGCGTGTCTATGTATTTTATAGACACGTGTCATACAGGCATAGGAAGACGTCAGTAAAGATTCAGTACTATGCAATAGATATATATCTCTGTGAATATAAAGTATTTAATGATGGACTTGATAATTATATATCGTGTGAATCACACAATAGAGAAGGATATCCTCCGTCATACTGTAAATGAAATTGAACTCATTAAAAAGGATGCCATACCCAAAGGGACTCATTGCAGGTGGAAACGAAAATCGCAAAATGTTGTTGTTTCCATAGCTTGAAGAACCCTTTTGTTTTGTGTCTTCTTCAACTGTATACTTCGATAACAGTAACATGTTTATTTTGATATCATGCTGATCTGTATCTTATTTTATGTTTCATGCCAATTGTATCAAATTGATAAATAAACATTTCTGTGCAGTAAATATTTATTTTTTTGGTAAGATTTTTAAACTGAATGCCTCAAGAGCAAGCAATAGAATGACCATCTCGGTAACGGGTTGAGATAGAGCCTTAAAACCATGCTCCACCCTCATAAAACGACTATTTCCAGTGGAGTTACATGGTTTCGATGGTCTCCATCTCATAAGCTGTCCAAATGCCGAAAATGGGCCTCATGGACAGCCAAAATGGCCATGTTGGGGATTATCTCGGGCACGGGTTGAGATAGAGCCTTAAAAACACGATCTTCCCTCATAAACCGATCATTTTCCGTCGGGTTACATGGTTCTGATGTTCTCCATCTCATAAGCTGTCCAAATGCCCAGGATGGGCCTCATGGACAGCCAAAATGGCCATATTGGGGATTATCTCAGGAACAGGTTGAGATAGAGCCTTAAAAACATGCTCTTCCCTCATAAACCGATCATTTCCGGTCGAGTTAAAAGGTTCTGATGTTCTCCATCTCATAAACTGTCCAAATGCCAAAAATGGGCCTCATGGATAGCCAAAATGGCCATATTGGGGATTATCTCGGGAACGGGTTGAGATTGATCCTTAAAAACATGCTCTACCCTCATAAACCGGCCATTTCCAGTCGAGTTACATGGTTCTGGCGGTCTCCATATCATTAGCTGTCGAAAGGCCCAAATTGGGCTTCATGGACAGCCAAAATGGCCAAATTGGGGATTATCTCGGGAGCGGATTGAGATAGAGCTTTGAAACCATGCTCTACCCTCATAAACTGATCATTTCTAGTCGAGTCACATGGTTCTGATGTTCTCCATCTCATAAGCTGCCCATATGCCCAAATTGGGCCTGACGGACAGCCAAAATGGCCAAATTTGGGGTTATTTCAGGAACGGGATGAGATAGAACCTTAAAACCATGTTCTACCCTAGTAAAACCGCCAATTCTACGTCAGTTAGAGTGGTCATTTATAACTTTTCCTCAAATAGAAGCTGAGATATCGTTGATTCATTTTTTGCCACTGCCCAAAATGGGCGTGGCCCAAAAATGGGTTTCCGCATCGAAAATTTTTGAAACTTTTTTTTGGTATACATTTGACCTATATGCTATCGGATCCAACCCTCAAACTTAGATGAAGATTTATTTCACACCCATGTTCAGATATATCAAATACAGCCCTTACTAAAAGCAATTATCTCTACTTGTAGTGAATGTAGTGAGTTTCTTGCCAAAAAAGAGTGATATGGATTGCCAAAAACAATTGAAATTGTTTGGGTCTCGCAGCCACTACAGTACCTAAAATTATACGATTAAAAGTACTAGTCGGTTCCCGTCCTACGGACGGCGAATGATGGCAGCCGCATGAGCTAACGGCCACATGTCCCTTTGACAGTGATTTGACCGTGCGAGTTTGGAGGGGAAATTCGAAACTTTAATTTATGCAAAAAAGCTTCCCACGCCCCCAACGGTAACCCAATATTGCCGACAATTTTCTCAAAACCTTTACTCATCATAAGCAAATCCATAGCGAAGGAATTTTGAAAAAATTCGAAAACCTATTTTTTGCGAAAAAAGGGCGTGGCCTCCCACGCCCCTTAGGGTGACCCAATAATTCGGACAAAATTCTCAAAACTTTTATTCATCATAAGCAACTTGATGGCGAAGGAATTTTGAAAAAAATTCGAAAGTTTAATTTTTGCGAAAAAAGGGCGTGGCCTCCCACGCTCCTCAGAGTGACCCAATAATTCGGACAAAATTCTCAAAATTTTTATTCATCATAAGCAACTCAACGGCGAAGGAATTTTGAAAAAATTCGAAAGTTTAATTTTTGCGAAAAAAAGGGCGTGGCCCCCCACGCCCCTCAGGGTGACCCAATAATTCGGACAAAATTCTCAAAATTTTTATTTTCGATGGCGAAGGAATTTTGAAAAAAATCGAAAGTTTAATTTTTGCGCTAAAAAGGGCGTGGCCCCCCACTCCCCTCAGGGTGACCGCAGAAAAAATTCTATATTTTTCTTACAACACGATTAATAAATAATTTCGATGCTAACTTGAAAATGAATCGCCACATATAAATAAATAAATAAATATATATATATATATATACATTAACAACACGCATTATATATAGTAAGATTGATATGAATTTTAATCGCAGCCCGGTCGTGGCGGTGCATTTTGGTTTCACAGCTAATCGATTTGAAGATTCACGTTTTTCAAAGTTATTAAGGGGCTAGAACGTCTAACACATTTCTGTGTTTAGTTACAGCTCGATCCTGACAAAGTCAAAGACGGATTTACACAATCAATTAATGCTGTTTTTCCATTATTAAGTTATTACAATGAAATTGTGGTAGTCTGCTACCACAGTGCACCGCCACGACCGGGCTGCGATTAAAATTCATATCAATACTTTTAATCGTATAATTTTAGGTACTGTAGTGGCTGCGAGACCCAAACAGTTTCAATTGTTTTTGGCTATCCTATATATATATATATATATATTAACAACACGCATTATATATAGTAAGATACATAAGTAGAAGTGCCTCTTTTCTTTATATTAATAGATTATCAATTTAGTAGAACTGATCAAGTTGAAAACGTTATTTTTGCTTGATGATGATATCTTTTCAAGTTCTGATTGCTCGAAAACTCATAACTAGCCCATCTACACTTCAGTGTCACCCGGATCTCTTCCCTGACAGTGAAGAGAAAACTAAAGAGTTTCAAGAACTACAGGAGGCATATTCTGTATTGAGCGACACAAAAAGGAGAGCAGCATATGCACAGGCTCAACCTAACTCTCCCAATAGGAACTCTGAGCCATTCAGAAATCCTCACACTAGATTTGATGGTGGATTCCCAAGGCATTCCTATCATCCAAATAGGTACTTTATTTTTGATAGCATCAATTTAAAGGGGTTCTCTGCTCCAGAAAAGTTGCTATTTTTCATGATCTAATTTACTTATTATTTCTGTAACAATAATCATGGTGAAATTCCCATGTTTCTAGGTGCCTCCTATCGCGAGATATCGCACCTTTATGTTATGGCGCAATGACGTCACTACAGCACCAGACCGCAACTGACTGCTATGTGCGCTATTAAAATACTAAAATACGTGATAAAGTTGGTATTTCTCACATTTCTTTTATTGTTTGCGTCACTAGTTTAGTTTTTCTTATTTTTTTGAAGTAATTGTTTGTTGCTTAGTTATGTTAGTTAATAAATACACTCAACTATTTATGCATTCATTTTGGGACAATAGGTTGGGAAATGAGCCCATCTTGCCTGCAGTAAATTGTAACAATTTTCATTGTGAAATCATTACTTTAAGGCATCAGCTAATTAGCTAGTTACCCATCGAACCCGGCAAAATGAAGCAAAGTTTTGCCGAGGTCGAGTTTGTAAAAAGGGCTGATTCTGGCCGAGGCTGAGTACTCGGTCGTTTTCTGGCTGATGCCAGTCTACTCCAACATCAGCTCAATCTGAAATAGTCCGGATACAAACAACAGTTCAGTGATCACTCGGACACCATTCCTTATTCTAACATCACTTCAGTGTTGAAATCCGGACTGGTGCCCGAGTGAATAAGTGTCAGAGTGACTCTGACACTAATTCCCCTGACACCACTCTCGATTCTAACAACCGTCAACCGATCAGTGTTCATTCAGATAACAAAAGTTCACTTTGACACCAGTCTGGATTCCAAAAACAATTCAACTATTCAAACAACAGTGTTAAGTCTGACAACAGTTCACTCAAAAACCAGCCCGGAATCATTTTGCCGGGTTCTGCAAATATCTTATAGCTTGGATCAGTTCTGCAAATATCTTATAGCTTGTGCATCGCTAATTGTTTCTCTTATCGCAAAGTTGTTATCACAGTAAATCTTGTATATTACTGTGTGCTGCAAACGTTTAATGATGGAAGTACAAGAATTTTCATTGGAATGTATAAAATCTATAGAGGACGAACTGAGTAAGTCACTGTTCCAGACTTATAAGGTCAAGCGTGTTGAGGACATTGCTCTGAGTATGCTAAACAAGTCAAACAAAGATGTGCTGATTAGGCTGGTTACCACACTTTCTGGTTCGCTCTCTCGCAGTCAAGTTTTGTTAAAGGATGCTGCTATCAAAGTTGAAAATTTCAAGACGCAGCAGATCAACCACCAAAAGGCTCTTTTGGATGCTAATCAGGAGCTCCTGTCATTGAAAAACGAGCAGTTGACTGTTGTCAAAGACACCGTTGCAACTGAAATGAGAAGCTGGTCGGACGTCGTGAAGAAGAACTGCGAGAAGAGCGGCAGTACAGTTAACCCACAGAAGATAAAGGAGGCTGTTAAATCTGCAGTCAGTGAGGAAGACAGACTTAACAACGTGATTTTGTTTGGACTGGAGGAGCTGGAAGAGGAGGACGATGTCCATGACGCTGAGGACGAAGGGATGGTGGAGGAGATTGTCAGAGAGCTGAATGTGTCTCCTAACCTCGTTGCAGAGATTGAACGAGTGGGTGAACGGAGGGATGGGTTCATTCGCCCCATGAAGGTAAGAATGGTCAGGAAGGACTGTGTGGTGGAGCTGCTGGCCAGGGCAAGACGACTGAAGGACACTGTGAAGTATTCTTCTGTTTTCCTTGCCCCTGACAGGACCAGGGAAGAGCGATCTGCTCACAAGGAGCGTGTGGAAGCTCTGAAAAAGCGCCGTGAGGAGTGTCCCGACCGCGTGTTTTACCTCAGAGGGGATAAGATCTGTGAGAAGGCACGAACTGCCGCTCCTTCGTGAGATGACTTTAGTGTAGAATTGACTGGTAAATTGAGCGATCCGTCGAGGCCAGTATCACGCCAGTATCGCGCCAGTATCAGGCCAGTACCACGCCAGTACCACGCCAGTATCGCGCCAGTATCAGGCCTACCTCACGCCGTTATCGCGCCAGTATCACGCCAGTATCGTGCCAGTAGCACGCCAGTAGTGCGCCAGTAGAAGGCCAGTAGCGCACCAGTAGCACGCCAGTAGCACGCCAGTATCGCGCCAGTATCACGCCAGTACCGCGCCAGTAGCACGCCAGTAGTACGCCAGTATCACGCCAGTCGACACTAACTTATAGCAAGGACGCCAGTAGCACGCCAGTTTCAGATCATTATATACTGGCGTGCTATTGGCGCGATACTGGCGTGATACTGGCCTGATAACGGCGTGAGGTAGGCCTGATACTGGCGCGATACTGGCGTGGTACTGGCCTGATACTGGCACGGTACTGGCGTGATACTGGCCTCGACGAATCGCTCAATTTACCAATTGACTTTTGTTTGAGTGAACTGAATTATAGACGATGTACTATTTCAACGATTTTTTGCCGACAGGATCAATCTAGAAATTTTTTAGCTAGAAAAGTTTTAAGTTTAACTGTCAGCCCATTAGCTATATTTTACTTTGGCCGATGCGTGAAGTTCAGCTCGTTGTTGAGTTTCTCAGGTCAGGAGGGGACCTGTTTTTTGTATACGCGCAACACTTAATGGTGTTTGTAACATATTCAGGTCATGGGTTTAAACTTTCATATTTTGGCAGTTTTCAAGTTGAGATGTGAGCAGACTTTCGCTATGTTCTTAGTCTATTTTATATTTATTTATTGAGGCATATGCCAGCGCCCGTTGGGCGTTTTCAATCAATCAATCTGGATTCCAGCAACAGTTCATCAGACTATTTGCTTATTTGGTTTACTCTGATATCAGTTCACTGTTCATTGTCCATGTAAAATTGCTAACTACTACATACCTATGTTAATTAATGTTACAGTGAATATGCATTATGATTTTGACGACGATAATCACATGATTTTCGAAAGCTCCTGATTTAAAGTTTATCGTATCATTTAAACGTTTTAACTTGCTCTCTACGTAGTAATAGTATCAATTATCATATTGATTCAAGTATGATGAATTAAACCGCTTCAGAATGTATATTTTGGAAAATCATTCAAAACCTAAGGCGAATGTAGTAAACTCCATCCATGAACAAGGATGAAAAACTATATAAGCATGCTAAAAGCTTAACAATTTCACCAGATTTCACCTATTTTCCACTACAATAAGCTGTTTCACCTGTTATATAACACTGCGCAACAACATGTTGGTGCTGTAGCGACGTCATCGCGCTAAATTTTAAAACCGCAATAACTCGCGAAATAACGAAGATACAACGATGGGGATTTCAACATTGTAAAACATGTGAGGTGAGATATGATAAAATCATAATGATTTCGATTTCATAAGAAGTCAATTCTATACCAGAGAACCCCTTTATTATTTCTGTCTTAATTAATGAAATGTGCATTTTATGCCTTCTTACCATAATCAGGTCAATTTTGCTACTTCATTGCATGAGCCGTGATGCATGCTTTGTATCTGAATCCAATGGGTCTCTTGCAGGACTGGGATGAATGATCCGCTTCATGATATGTTCAAGGATTTCCGAAGGTAATCAAGTGAGATTAACTATTGATCGAGATTCACAGCTAGATTATCAGTGCATAGGTACCGCACTATAGTGCCCTATAGTGCCCTATAGTGCCTATACTACACTAAGCAAGGAATCCAACCAATGTGCAATGTACATGACGAATGGTTACTAGGCTAAATATGATAGAATTCTAATCATCGACATTATTTCTTACTTTCCCTGTAAAATATAACTGAATAACTTAACATTGCCAGGCAGCAGTGGGAGCGCAGACAACACTTCACTGAGGAGGAGCTCTCAGAGGCGCAGGAAAGGAAAAGCGATGGGAACGCATCATTGTCACTGTTCTTTTCATCTACTTCGTGTCAATAATCGTGGCAAACAATTTTAGACTGTGAGTCATCATTTGGGTAACTTATTTCTATCCCTATTGACACTGGCAATTTGTCTTTGTGATATGGTTAACCAAAATTCTTGCTTTGTTGTGTGAGATAGCCGGTCACCCTTAGGCTAAATGTGCTTTAAAGTACGTGTTGACACGTTTTCATAGCATGCCCACAGAAAATAATTTTAGGTTTTCCGACATTGGCTCCGTAGTTCAAGAGCCATGAAGCCTCACTGTTTACCAAGGCTGAACATGCATTGCACCCTTGCGTCCCTTGACATGTGCTTCGGAAGTTCGCAACATTGATCTGTCTCTTGTTTCTCATCTCGACTGACAGTGTGGTCTCGTTTCAGATCCGCAGCTAGGAGAAGGATGGCAGATCCCTTGAATCCTGATGATGACCAGATCCGCGTTGTTCAGACCCAGGGGGAAGGGATGCTGACACCAAGACAACAGGCAGCACTGGCAAGACAGAGGGAGGCAAAGGGCTTCATAGAATCTTACTATAAGAGTATGCAGGAGAAACAGAGTCGCCCCGAAAAGGAACAAGTCGCTGCTGCAGCTTCTGCCAATGAGGTCATTCCTCCAGAACTGTATGTGTCAGAGAGCTTCGAGCGCGATGTTTCACTTAGAAATACGTTTTTAATCCTAAAGGTGACCGGCAGTATCATCTTTTACTTACATGTAAGCATGTACTTAGATTAAATGCACAGTTATCTCTGTCTAGATCCCTCTCTGAATAAAACTATTTGATTACACCCTATTCCATCTCAGTGAAACGAAAGAAGAACGTAGACGTCGCCTATCTCACATGTCCGACATGGAAGCAGGACTTGAGGACGCTAAAATCGTTCAGAAGTACCGGGAAAGAATGCGAGTGAGAAGAGCAGGAGTGCAGAGTGTGAGCATGGAAAGCCCTGAGCAAGGGCGCGCTTCTGTTAAGAAGGTTGTAAATAATAGTGAGAAAGTTGTTAATAATCAGGAAACTGTGTCTAAATTAGGGGGTGATGAGATTCTAAGTTCATCAAACCAGACAGTTCAGCTTCAGAAAGAAATGAATAAATGAATTTGTAATATCAATATAATATTGTAATAGTATGAACTCCTGTCTCACTAATTTGATAGTAATAAATCTTCAGAAAGATCAACTTTTCATCATTGGAATGTAAAAAGATCTTGTAGTTTACAATGAAGATACTTAAATGAAGAACATAACCTCTTATGCTATGATCCATTATTCAGGTCGGGCATAGATCCGTTTGCCACTTTGTCCGGGCGCCGGTCTGATGCAGGTCTGATGCCGGTTTGGTGCAGGTCTTGTGCCGGTCTGGTGCACCTGTCTAATGCAGGTTTGGCGCCAGTTTTGTGCAGGTTTAGCGCCGGTTTAGCGCGGGGCCTGCGCCAGTCTAATGCAGGTCCTGTGCCACTCTAGTGCAGGTCTAGCGCCGGTTTGGTGAAGGTCCAGCGCTGGTTAAGCACGGGTACAGCGCTGGTCCAATGCAGGTCTAGCGCCGGTTTAATGCAGGTCTTGTGCCAGTCTAGTGCCACTCTGATGCAGGTCTAGCGCCGGTTTAATGCAGGTCTTGTGCCAGTCTAGTGCCACTCTGACGCAGGTCTAGCGCCGGTTTGGTGCAGGTCCGGCGCTGGTTGAGCGCCGGTGCGGCGCTGGTTCAGTGCACCTCGGATGCTATCCCGATATTACTAGTGCATTTTATAAAGATTTGGGGGGGGCAACCCCCATAAACCCCCGGTGGATATCAAAAATGGCAAATGGATTGATGATTTTGGACCCTTTTCTGAAATGGTACCATTTTCGATTGATGATTTTCGACCCTTTTCTGAAATGGAACCATTTTTTGTCGAAGATTTTCAACCCTTTTCTGAAATGGTACCATTTTTTGTTTTTTATATTCTGACTCATAACCGTATTATTTCTTGTCAAAAATGTCAAACTATATACCATGCAGAATGCTCAAAATCAAGTTTCAAATTCAATCATCTGACAAGGCAATGGCAATGTGCTGACTGTATATTGAACTCTATTCCACGGTATAATCCGTTCATTGACTTAGAAACAGACAGGCATGACCAGTTCGATATGCAGCAACTAGATGATGTTAAAACAATCTCTGACATACTCAATGATTGCAAGTCATATGACAAAACTGGCCTTAAAACTGCCAGAGATCGTATTTCGAAAACAAAAAGCACGTTTTCAATTGCTTTTAATAATATTGATGGGAATAGCTCCAATTTTGATAGCTTTCTTGCCGATATATGTCAGTATGACTTGAAATTCAATGTGATAGCATTAGCTGAAACAAATTGCGATGTTGAAAATAAGGAGCTGTATGGTATACCTGGTTACGAGTCAGAGTATAACTCGAAAATTGCAAACAAATCTAAAGGTAGTGGCCTGGGAATATACATAACTGATGACCACCAATTCACTAGAATTGAGAAATTTTGTCATTGTACTCAAAACTTAGAGTCTCTGTTCATAGAAGTAACCAGCTTAGTCTTAGTAAAACGGCCAAGGTCGGTTTAATCAACCAGGCCAGTGCAGCCATGCTGAGCATAGAGACTATCCCTAATACACTAGGCTAAGGGTGTGAACTCCTGGGTGGTTTTTAGGCCACCCGACTGCGGGTTATATCCTGGGCTGAGAGCAGAATCCAGTCCTGGACCACACAGGTCTGGGATTCTACCAACGCCCCTGGCTTCAAACGGACTGCAAAGCAAGTCAATGCTTGCCTGCAGATTAGGTCAGCTATCAGCCGAAGGTGGCTATGTACCACCTCCCTTCGTCTAGTGGATCACAGAGTGGCCTGACCCAACCAGACTGTGAAAATCATATTCCCATCGATTGGGATTTAACTGGGCTCAATGGGCAAAGCCCAGTTCCAGGATACTGCCTGGAACAGAAGACAAAGAACTGTTGAAAATGTTGTTAATGTTGCCCTTGTTATCCTTATATCTGTTGTTGTTGCTGTTGATTTGAGCACTGATTCTCCTCAAATTATTGGCGTTGTTTACCGACCACCAAGTGGTGATCAAAAAACATTTTATAAAGAATTTGAGGATCTTCTTAAGGAATTGCCTGATAAAAACGTTCATATAACTGGAGACTACAACATCGACTTACTCAGCAAGGGAAGTGACGAGTTTGAGCAATTGATCTACGAAAGAAACTTGATCCCAACAGTATCTATAGCTACCCATGAAAGGCCTGGTTGTAAAGCCTCCCTCATAGACAACATACTGATTAACTCAACTGATAAATTGCTCTTGTCAGGCGTTCTCAAGTCAAGAGTGTCACACCACTCCCCAATTTTCAATGTTTTTGAATGTAGCTCCAACAGTGATGCAAAACCTGAGAAGAGACTTCCAAAATACGATTTCTGTGAAACGAATGTAGATAAATTTATCTCCGATGTAGAAAATGAAATTGCGAGTCATCACCAAAATTATGAATTCCATGAACACAATTTCAATGGCTTTGTATCGTTCCTCCACGGAAAAATTGACACCCATTTTTTAATCGATGAAAAAATTTATTCAAATTCAAAAAGGAACAGATTATTTAACCCGTGGATAACAAATGGAATCATTGCCTCAGTGCAGCGCAAAATTTACTTCTATGAGCAGTGGAAAAAGTCTTGTAACGAGCATAACAAACAGGGGGATGATGAACTTTATCAACGTTACAGGAACTTCCGATTTGAGCTAAAAAAGGTTATTAAGCAGGCCAAGAAATCTTATTACTATAAGAAATTCGAAAATGTACAGGGAGACATGAAAAAAACCTGGAAACTGATCAATGAACTGAGGGGAAAATCAAAAGTTAATATCAAAGATTCATTCATAATCAATGGTGAAATGGTGAGAGATAGAAGGGTTATTGCCGAGGAGTTTAATATATTCTTCTCATCTATTGCTAGGAACCTTAACACAAAAGTATATTCTTCTACTCTGACAACAGGTCTTGAAGGACCAGGCGATAGCTTCTGGAAATTTTTAGATCCAAAGAAAAAATCGTGCAACAGCTTTTTCATGTCTCCCTGCACTATAGACGAAGTTGCTGATATAATTAAAAACCTTGAAAACGGTAAAGCCAGTGATATCCCAATCTCACTCATAAAAAAGACATCAGGAACCCTACTTGGGCCCCTTTCTAAATTTTTCAATTACTTTCTTATGAATGGTATTTTTCCTAGCGTATTAAAGAAAGCCTCAGTAACACCAATCTTCAAAAAGGGTGACTCAAGATACCTTGATAATTATAGACCAGTATCTACACTCCCTCTTTTTGGAAAAATCTTAGAGAAATTGATTTATAATCGTTTGTACAGTTTCTTCACAGCAAACAATACTATTTATGAAAATCAATATGGCTTCCGAAAAAATCATTCCACAAGTCATGCGGTAAACTTCTCTGTTAAACAGATTATTGACGAAATCGAGGAAAAGAGGCATGTTATTGGAATTTTTATCGACCTTAGTAAAGCATTTGACACCATATCCCATGAAAAACTTATCCACAAACTAAACTTCTATGGTATCAGAGGCATTAGTCTCAAATTGATGAAAAGCTATCTTTCAGGTAGGGTACAAACCACAAAGTTTCAGTCAGAACATTCTGATGAATGTAATATGGAAGATGGTGTTCCACAAGGGTCAGTTTTAGGACCTTTACTGTTTTTGATATATGTAAACGATATCGTGATGACTTCAAAATTAGGAAAATTTGTATTATATGCTGATGATACAAATATCTTTGTTTCTGGTAGCACTGAGAAGGAAGTCTATGAAAAATCTCAAATAGTTTTGAATGCTATTTATGATTATATGTACGCTAATCAGCTCCATATAAATGTTGAAAAAAGTTGTTATATGCACTTTAGACATGAATATAATAATGACGAGAGATTAGCCTGTGCGAGAACAGATAGAACCTTTGATAAGTTACTCTCGCTGAAGCTCTGTAACAAGAAACTCAAAAAGGTATCAAAAGTCAAATTCCTTGGAGTTATTATAGATGAAAAATTGAAATGGGAGGAACAAATTGACCACCTTCAGAAAAAACTTAAACTTAGTATAGTTATGATAAAAAGAATTAAAAAATTTGTTACTTGAAAATATATAACGCACTTTTTGTACCCTATCTCACATACTGTATATCAGTGTGGGGTGGGGTATCTGACAACAAACTCTCTAAAATATTTTCTATACAAAAAAGATGTGTACGACTCCTCTTTGGTAATGAATTGACTTTTGATCACCAAGAATATTATTTGACATGTGCTAGAGCAAGAACACATTCTGAACACATGGCTCCAAAAAACTTCATACTTGAACACACCGAACCATTATTCAATGCGAATGGGCTCTTGAATTTGAGAAATATGTATAAGTATTTCACACTTCTTGAATTTTTTAAAATTCTGAAATACAAATCCCCTTTCCCGATTGCCGAATTGATGAAATTTGGCAAACAAAGTAGTAAAATTTCTCTATTACTGCCGACTGTCAACCTCGACGTCGGTATTCAGAGCTTTGTGTTCAGTGCTTGCAAGCTTTGGAATCAATATTCAAAACACCTGTTTGAGTCATGTACAGCAAATATGAGTGGGATTGTGGTACCTGGTTCAGCAAAAAATTCCGATTTGTCCACATCAGCAACAGTCATAAAATCAAAACTAAGAAGTTTACTTCTAATGGAACAAAAAGCAGGGTGTGAGATCACATGGTAAAAAATTTAGAGTGACTGGCACTCTTCTCAGGACTCAGGGTCTATTGAACTTGACACACAACCTCAATATCTCTCTTTCAAATAATCCCGAAAAACAAACATATTCAATGGAAAAAACAGATCTTCTCGGGATCAGGTAGAGGTCTTAGGTATTAGGTAAACAGGTCCAGCAGAAAAGACTGCCATCGAAACGCGAAATAGGTATAGGCAAAATTCTTCATGTGATTTCCTAGATGTTTGTCTTCGTGTTTTATAAATCATTTTGTTTTGTGCTTAAATCTGGTATACATGTTATATTTCATAGGAGAGGTTTTAAAGGATTTAGTAAAGATTTCATGATTTATTAATTTATTCCTTATTTAATTTAGTATAGGTAGCCTATATATAACGCATCATTGTTTGTATACACAACTGTAATGAGCCTCTGCAGATAAAGCAGTTAAAATGTTTTGAAATCTATCAAATTTACTAACGAATATGTAAACTAAATGTATATTATGCTCACTCAAAGGTGCAGAACTGAGTCACAACTGGCTTTGCGGCCATAGTTTGGATTTGGAGAGGTCATTGTCCAAGTTACAGACAGGGAATGTCCGTTGGCCCTTATGCAGACTATGGGTGTGGGGCTGGTTGTCTGATTGGCTGTATAAAGTGATGATAAATTAGCCACATTACCCTCCAGTATTGTGGTATGACTGCTGAGGCCATTACAGTCCTCAGAGTATTACCAATCTTTAGATCATCAGAGCTCATTTTAAAGAAAGGCAGCACTATTTCTCAGATATAAAATATATTAATTATTCTATATATTGATTGTGAAAGTGCCAAGAAATTAATAAATGATTGTTTACCTATAAATAATTGTTTACCTTTTTTGAAATGGTACCATTTTTTAAGAGTGCTCTAGCATCAGAGGTTATGCTCCCCGCGGAGCAGCGTGGGAATGGCCAGGAGCCACCCATCTCAAAAGTGGTGATTTTTGAATAGGACAAAGAGTATTCCACGCTACCACCACACTCGAGGCCAGGGCTGGGGCCATGTCATCAAGACTAAGTCTAGTTAACACGGTGTTAGCGGCACTGCAAGAACAGAGTCCGAGGGCAACCTGCATGGAGATACTCTTGCAACATATAAGAGAACTCACCCAGAAAAATGGAATCAAAAAGAAGATGAATACTGAATTTATGTAATTGGTGAATATGAACGAAAAGAAAAGCTGAAAAGGACAAATATGATAGCTCTATGACCGGCTCAACAGAGTAAATAGTACAATATAACTTAAGGAATAGAAGCTGACAAGAAGAATAATAAAGACACTTGCAGGGCCTGGCCAAGCAAATCAGGAGATCATCCCTGCCTCTTCTAAGGCGGTTCTAACTGCTAGCCTGTCTCCCCGCACCACAAGTCTTACCCAATTTTTGAAATTTATCCAGTCTAGGGGCTTTTGATATTGAAACTGCTTACTAATATACCATTTTGAAACCATGTTGATGTAGTTAATAATGGAGTTATCGTGATTACAAGTTATAAAGAAGTAATTATTCCGATCACGATAGTTGTTGTCTAATTTCATTGTTATAAAAGTGTTCAGCCTGGACTTAAAAGAGAGAGTATGTGGGCACTGGAGGAAGATATGATCCAGTGTCTCAAGGTTTATTTGACACTGACAGCAGCGCGGACTCACTTTGTCTATATTCATCTTAAACCTCATGTATCTAGTTGTCGATATCCTGGTGTATTATGTATCCTAAAGAACTCTTTAATCGCCCACTTTATCATGGTGTACTCGCTCTCAGAGATACTATCAGGTGGTACATTCCACTTAGCGCAGAGTTCACTGAGTGACAAGAGAGTAGGAGGGTTTTGGAGTTTTAAGAATTGTGAAAGATAGAGAACCCTGCTGCCGATAAGCGTATCATTCCATAGAGGCTTTTTCCACGCCCCAGTGATCACCTTACTACCCCAAACACAGTGATCAATCCCACTGCCAGATTTAGTCGCAGTTTTATTTTTCAACTCGCAAACACAATTCAACATATCAATTAAAAATTTTCCTGTAGGCTTCGCTCTATAATTTTCAATAGAAATTAATGGATAGTTAGGGTAACGAAGCTGGTTGACTATGAGATCCTTCCATAAATGGCTAAAGGAGTTATCAAAAATTTTACCAATTACGGATAATTTAAGTCAATTACGGATAATTTAAGGCAATTACGGATAATTTAAATGGTACCATTTTCGACCCTTTTCTAGAATGGTACCATTTTTAAGAGATTTTTGGCTTAATTTATCTTCCTTTCTTCGCTTCTTAGCTTAAAACCACCTTTAAAATTGAGCAAGGATCGCAAGAATTACACATTTTCACCACAATTGAGCCATTTTTGTCTGAAATTTTGATCATTTTAGAAATGGTACCTGGAAAATTAAACCCCCATAAACCCCAAAGTGGATATCAAAAAAGGCAAATGGAGGTTAAATTTTTGGGGGTTTATGGGGGTTTATGGGGGTTGCCCCCCCCCCAGATTTGGCGCCGATTGGACTATGCAGGTTGACGTCTTTTCATGCATGTTTGGCGCTGTTTTAATGCAGGTGCAACGCCATTCCAATGTTGGTTAGTTACCACCGTTAACCATGGTAACGTCCGTTATGGACCACCGGTAACCATGGTAACGTCCGTCAGCTACCATCGGTAACCAAAGTACTATAGTATAAGTAACATACGTTAGGGACCACCGTTAACCATGATTACCGACGTTAGTTACCATCGGTAACCCACCTAAGTTACAACTGGTAGCCATGATAACATACGTTAGCTACAACCGGTAACCATGGTAACCCACGTTAGTTACCACCGGTGACCATGGTAACGTACGTTAGCTACCACTGGTGTCCGGTGACCATGGTAGCGTACGTTAGTTACCACCGGCTACCATGGTAACGTACGTTAGTTACCACATACCGCCGGTAACCATGGTGACTGTAAGCCACCTAAGTTACAACCGGTAACCATGGTAACCCACATTATTTACCACCAGTAACCATGGTAACGTACGTTAGTTACCACCGGTAACAATGATGAAGTAGGTTAGTTACCAACGGCAACCAGCGCCAAACATGCATGAAACGACGTCAAACCTGCATAGTTTAATCGGCGCCAAATCTGTATAATCTGCACTAGTAAAGTAGTAATATTGGGATATCATCCGAGGTGCATTGGACCAGCGCTGCACCCGCGCTTGGCCAGCGCTGGACCTGCACCAAACCGGCGCTAGACCTGCATAGGACCTGCATTAGACTGGCGCAGGCCCCGCGCTAAACTGGCGCTTACCCTGAACAAAACTGGCGCCAAACCTGCACTAGACTGGCACGAGACCTGCATTAAACCGGCGTTAGACCTGCATTAGAGTGGCGCCTGGACAGAGTGGCAAACGGATCTATGCCCTTCAGGTCATTGTCAGATTGTAAACGGTAAAGAATGAAAGAATGAAATGACAGTTTGAATTTATGATCTAATTGAAGTAAAAATATATTTTATACTCAAGACTGGATGTTGAGCGTGTAATTTATTTCATTTGTTTTTTAGAATTAAGCATATATCCTCCAAAAATAGATAACATTTTGATAATGCAACCGAAGTTCCATCATAATAATAATAATAATAATCAGAGATTTTGTCACTCGACAACTCATGTAAATCTCTCTACCCATCATATCATGATAATGAATAATTGATTATATTGGTTAAGCCTCTGATGTCAAATCATGGTTCCAGATCTTCAAACAATGAAGCAGATATTATTTGATAATCTCTGTTTGAGAGGCGCCTCTAGCAATGACCCTCATCTACTAATATTATAGTGTAAGCTAAGAGTTCAGAGTAACGGAATTTTGTAAAAAGTGTACCGTATTTGCTTTTTATTGGAAGTATAATTTTGCTATTTACTTCGTCGTTAAGGGATCGTTTACATATTACGTAATCAATTTTTGACCATTTTTAACCCCCTTCCCCTCGTTATCAAACGTAATTAAAGCCCAACCCCCCTGTTGAGGAGAAATGAATTGTTTCAACTTTGGAAAAAATTTTAAAAATCGAGAAAAGTTTTGAAAATGTTGCTGAAAATGTTGCTTTTGGGTCTGTTTTTGAAGATTTTGCCAAAAAACCGAGAGTTTTTGGCAAAAATTTCAAAAATTGTGTCGAAATTTAGATATTTTGATAACTTAATCAACGACAAAACCCCCTCCCCCTCCCCGTAATCAAACGTAATCATTTGAAAACACCCCCTCCGCCTAGATGATTACGTAATTCCTAATCATTGTATCATTTCAGTCCTCGGATCTTATTCGTCTTGCTCTGCTCTGCTCAATATTGGAAATTTAAAATTCTTAATAAATTTTTGTGAAATTATGATATCATTAGTTCTATAATGCCTCAGTTTTTTAACTTTTCAACCTTCTGAGGATGTCGATTACAAAGGAGGAAACAAGGGATAAGGTTGCCGATCTTTAGAATGACGTAGACGAGCTCTTGAACCCTGAATGTTCACCTCCAGTAGACTGAGGATCAAGCTTCGGATTTTTCTTTACTCGAAATGGTTATACCTATTTTTAGAATTGTGCAACATCTTATGGCCATCGACACTCCGAAGATACCCCCCCCCCCCTTATATTTAAACTTTGTATAATAAGGGGACCGAGGGGGTTCGAGGTCGATTTTCGGTTTTTCATTGTTTCTGATAGAGCTGAACGCCATGAAAAAATATTGTTCCTAGCCGAAGTTATGATTTTTTCAAATCGCGAGTTCGCCTGTAATTACAGTGCGCGCGCAAACTTCTAACGCGATTTGCCGAAAATAAACTTTAAAATGTATCTCCTCCAACAGTTTTTGAGGAAAACCCCTGAAACTTGGTGGTTGTGTTCTGGGGCATAAAACAAAACTTTGAATTGAAGAAGTGAAAAGATGGCCCCTCAAAGTTGGCTCCTGTCCCAAAAATAGTCAAAAATGACGATTTTCAAATTTCAAAAAGCCATATTTTCACTTTTGAGGCCTAAATCAAAAATCGGCTCGATTCAAAGTTTTGTTTTAGGAGGAGATAGAGAAGTGAGTTGACACTTCTACTAGTACTACTTTAACAGATTGATTTGATGGAATTCCCACAAAGCGTAACCTTCTTCAGCACGATGTGCTCCGAAGTAGAGAAGTGCAGGGAGGCCATGGGAATGACTACTCCTTTCAGCAAGAAACAGCTCAAACGAGAGTACATTGAACGAGCCAAACAGGTTATGAAATCACTAATCATTACTATTACATTAATTCTTGTAATTTTTAAATGTTTTTTTTTCATCAGGCTGAACAAAACTGTTTAAGCGCAGTTTAAACCTCGATGATCGCGTAAAATTGTGATTTATTTTCGATTGATTTAATCCCATTTAATCTCGTCTGACTTTTTCAGTGCCATCCCGATCTTTACCCAAGTGACCCTGTCAAACGCGACGAATTCACCAAACTACAGCAATGCCACGAAGCATTACTCATGTCAATGAACAGGAACCCCAGCTCACGGGGCCTCGGATTACGTGAAGACTGCTCACGTGATCAAGGACTGCGTGATTCTGAAATACCATGTCCACCGCCTGACCTGTCAGCTTGGGATGATAAAGTGTACAGGTCTATTTAGATTTAAAAAAATACAGTCTAATTGTTTGGTCTTCTACCATTGCTGGCAATTTTCTTTAGATTTTGAAGGTTTTTTATTATAAAATTTGTGATACTGTTTTATTTAGTGTTTTTCTAAAGTCAACACAATTGTTCATATTATAATTTTCAGATTAAGTGACTCAGAGACGTGGTTACAACAGCTAATCATGTGAGTAATCAAGTAGTTTCATTGTATTCAGCTTTACTTTTTAGTTATCAGTAACAGGTGAGAGTTCACAAACTTAGCATATTCCATACCTTTTGACGCGGAATACTTATTGTAAATACACTTGCACTATGCTCTTGTCTACACTTCTACATACATAATACATACATAAAAAGACAACGTTATAGACGTGATATTAACAAATTCTGGCTTCATCAGTGCCCACAGAAAAACCCTGGAACTTCAGGAAGTTCGCTCAGCAAATAGAAGGATTCTAAAAGGGAGCTTGTTTTGTTTCACGGTGCTTCATATACTTTATCTCATAATGTAAGTACTTTATCTCATAATGTAAGTACTTTATCTCATAATGTAAGTACTTTATCTCATAATGTTAGTACTTTATCTCATAATGTAAGTACTTTATCTCATAATGAAAGTACTTTATCTCATAATGTAAGTACTTTATCTCATAATGTAAGTGCATTTTTCAGATAGATTTTGTGAATGCTTACCGTGGCAACTATCAAGTAATTAACTAATTAAGTCTATCAGATTTATTCTGACACCACTTCACAAAACCACTTTATTTTGACACCATTCTACCTTCACACCACTCTGACACTCTGTCTCGGCATCACTCTAGCTTACCACCACTTTATCCTGACCTTAAATTGACACCACTTTATCCTGACCCCTGACCGCCAGTCAGAGGCAGGCACAGTCCAACCCTTGGGCTATCCTCTTGCTAACCTTCTATATACCTTTTTGTATTGACACTGCTGACTGCTTTAATTAATTAATTGTTGCCTCCTTTCCACAGGTTCGAAGCATTACCTCATGAAGATTGGATTGCAAGGTGAAATTGGTATCATGTTGGAAATGAAAGAAGAATGGGATCAACATGAAATCTTATTAGGATGCTAAACGCTTTGACGATTTCCGACTGGGCATCATTCATGTTTTTTGATATTTTAGATTTGCTGTCATCGGTTTCAGCCAATTTTAGGGTTTTGTATTATGTCCAATTTGTGAGTACAATGTACGCTATGCTTGTTATGTAACTTCTACTTGACAATTGCCAATAAATTGTGCCAAGTGGCAAATTTATCACGAAAAAAGCTCTATTTACAATTTAACCGAACAGCATTTCTCTCGACATGTTCGCGCGTAATTTGATCACGCACCATTTATTTTGTGAATTTGTAGATTTGATTCGTAGCTAATCGAGAAATGTACAAATTTGAGCTATGTATGCGTCACTTTAGCCGTTTACTTGGCCCTTCCATCAATCAAAACCTAAGGTAAGGCGCTTGTTAGCAAACTTCAGCTCAGCTCTATTTACCCCTTGCTTATTTCATGTGCAATTCTTTCTTTCTTTCTCGAATGGATATTATCCATTCGATAAGCCATTTTCTTTATATTACGTTTGACACTCACATTCTCACAGAAGCATGTCGAACCTCGCTAGACTAGGACTAACGGAGGCTAAAATAGCTGAAACGGAGAAGAATGCCGCCCTAACCGCTACCTTGAACAACTTCCTATCCCAAGCTGATGAGAGGATGGTGGTGGTGGATAAAACCGTGGGAACACTGTTCTACAACGTCGCTACGAAACTCAAGAAACAAGAACACATGCCCATGCTGCTGGATTTAATCTTGCAAAAGAAGGTTAGAATGGTGCACATGTCTATTGTCGATGGGTGCTATTATTGTGGAGTGTCGACCTATTTGAATATTTGAAGATGTGATCAACTATCGTAATTAGAGATTGAATCCAATGAACGGTCGCCTGATTGGAATCCAATGAATGGTCTCCTGATTGGAATTCAATCAACTGGCACTTGATTGAATTCAATCAACTGACACTTGATTGGAATTCAATCAAGTGGCGCTTGATTGGAATTCAATCGACTGGTACTTGATTGGAATTCAATCAACTGACACTTGATTGGAATTCAATCAACTGGCACTTGATTGGAATTCAATCAACTGGCGCTTGATTGGAATTCAATCAACTGACACTTGATTGGAATTCAATCAACTGGCGCTTTATTGGAATTCAATCAACTGACACTTGATTGGAATTCAATCAACTGACACTTGATTGGAATTCAATCAACTGGCGCTTTATTGGAATTCAATCAACTGACACTTGATTGGAATTCAATCAAGTGGCGGTTGATTGGAATTCAATCGACTGGTACTTGATTGGAATTCAATCAACTGACACTTGATTGGAATTCAATCAACCGACACTTGATTGGAATTCAATCAACTGGCACTTGATTGGAATTCAGGGGGTCCACCGGCCAACCGACTAAAAAATTTGCCATTTCGGCCAATTGGCCGTTGGCCGTTTTTTTCCTTTTCCATCCCTGGTTTCATGATAGTTGAAAGTTGTGAGAGAAAAAGTTGTTACAATTTCTATAACTGACATCTTCCTGCTTATTTGATTGGTGGGGGTGTCAATCAAGGTCGTTGATCTCTCAGATAGTGAGTGATATGCAGCTGAGTGTCTCCTCTCTCAGATAGTGAGTGATATGCAGCTTACTGTCTCCTCTCTCAGATAGTGAGTGATATGCAGCTTACTGTCTCCTCTCTCAGATAGTGAGTGATATGCAGCTACTGTCTCTCTCAGATAGTGAGTGATATGAAGCATTGCCCCTTTCAGATAGAGTGATATGCAGCTTACTGTCTCTCTCTCAGATAGTGAGTGATATGCAGCATTCTCTCTCAGATAGTGAGATATGCAGCTACTGTCTCTCTCTCTCAGATATAGTGAGTGAGCATGCAACTTACTGTCTCTCTCTCAGATAGTGAGTGATATGCAGCTTACTGTCTCCTCTCTCAGATAGTGGATATGCAGCTTACTGTCTCTCTCTCTGTAGATAGTGAGTGATATGCAGCTATGTCTCCTCTCAGATAGTGAGTGATATGAGCTTACTGCCTCTCTCAGATAGTGAGATATGCAGCTTACTGTCTCTCTCAGATAGTGAGTGATATGCAGCTACTGTCTCTCTCTCTCAGATAGTGAGTGATATGCAGCTTACTGTCTCCTCTTCAGATAGTGAGTGATATGCAGCTTACTGTCTCTCTCTCAGATAGTGAGTGATATGCAGCTTACTGTCTCCTCTCTCAGATAGTGAGTGATATGCAGCTTACTGTCTCTCTCTCATTATTTCTTACTTTCCCTCAAAAATACCTGAATAACTTAACATTGCCAGGCAGCAGTGGGAGCGCAGACAACACTTCACTGAGGAGGAGCTCTCAGAGGCGCAGGAAAGGAAAAAGCGATGGGAACGCATCATTGTCACTGTTCTTTTCATCTACTTCGTGTCAATAATCGTGGCAAACAATTTTAGACTGTGAGTCATCATTTGGGTAACTTATTTCTATCCCTATTGACACTGGCAATTTGTCTTTGTGATATAGTTAACCAAAATTCTTGCTTTGTTGTGTGAGATAGCCGGTCACCCTTAGGCTAAATGTGCTTTAAAAGTACGTGTTGACACGTTTTCATAGCATGCCCACAGAAAATAATTTTAGGTTTTCCGACATTGGCTCCGTAGTTCAAGAGCCATGAAGCCTCACTGTTTACCAAGGCTGAACATGCATTGCACCCTTGCGTCCCATGACATGTGCTTCGGAAGTTCGCAACATTGATCTGTCTCTTGTTTCTCATCTCGACTGACAGTGTGGTCTCGTTTCAGATCCGCAGCTAGGAGAAGGATGGCAAGAATCCCCTTGAATCCTGATGATGACCAGATCCGCGTTGTTCAGGCCAGGGGAAGGATGCTGACACCAAGACAACAGGCAGCACTGGCAAGACAGAGGGAGGCAAAGGGCTTCATAGAATCTTACTATAAGAGTATGCAGGAGAAACAGAGTCGCCCCGAAAAGGAACAAGTCGCTGCTGCAGCTTCTGCCAATGAGGTCATTCCTCCAGAACTGTGTCAGAGAGCTTCGAGCGCGATGTTTCACGAAATACGTTTTTAATCCTAAAGGTGACCGGCAGTATCATCTTTTACTTACATGTAAGCATGTAGTTAGATTAAATGCACAGTTATCTCTGTCTAGATCCCTCTCTGAATAAAACTATTTGATTACACCCTATTCCATCTCAGTGAAACGAAAGAAGAACGTAGACGTCGCCTATCTCACATGTCCGACATGGAAGCAGGACTTGAGGACGCTAAAATCGTTCAGAAGTACCGGGAAAGAATGCGAGTGAGAAGAGCAGGAGTGCAGAGTGTGAGCATGGAAAGCCCTGAGCAAGGCGCGCTTCTGTTAAGAAGGTTGTAAATAATAGTGAGAAAGTTGTTAATAATCAGGAAACTGTGTCTAAATTAGGGGTGATGAGATTCTAAGTTCATCAAACCAGACAGTTCAGCTTCAGAAAGAAATGAATAAATGAATTTGTAATATCAATATAATATTGTAATAGTATGAACTCCTGTCTCACTAATTTGATAGTAATAAATCTTCAGAAAGATCAACTTTTCATCATTGGAATGTAAAAAGATCTTGTAGTTTACAATGAAGATACTTAAATGAAGAACATAACCTCTTATGCTATGATCCATTATTCAGGTCGGGCATAGATCCGTTTGCCACTTTTTCCAGGCGCCGGTCTGATGCAGGTCTGATGCCGGTTTAATGCAGGTCTTGTGCCAGTCTAGTGCAGGTCTGATGCAGGTTTGGCGCCAGTTTTGTGCAAGTTTAGCGCCGGTTTAGCGCGGGGCCTGCGCCAGTCTAATGCAGGTCCTGTGCCACTCTAGTGCAGGTCTAGCGCCGGTTTGGTGAAGGTCCAGCGCTGGTTAAGCACGGGTACAGCGCTGGTCCAATGCAGGTCTAGCGCCGGTTTATTAATGCAGGTCTTGTGCCAGTCTAGTGCCACTCTGATGCAGGTCTGGCGCCGGTTTAATGCAGGTCTTGTGCCAGTCTAGTACCACTCTGACGCAGGTCTAGCGCCGGTTTAGTGCAGGTCCAGCGCTGGTTAAGCGCCGGTGCAGCGCTGGTTCAATGCACCTCGGATGCTATCCCGATATTACTAGTGCATTTTATAAAGATTTGGGGGGGCAACCCCCCATAAACCCCGGTGGATATCAAAATGGCAAATGGATTGATGATTTTGGACCCTTTTCTGAAATGGTACCATTTTCGATTGATGATTTTCGACCCTTTTCTGAAATGGAACCATTTTTTGTTGAAGATTTTCAACCCTTTTCTGAAATGGTACCATTTTTTGTTGAAGATTTTTGGCACTTTTTAGAAATGGTACCATTTTTCTTTGCGTATTTTCGAACCTTTTCTGAAATGGTACCATTTTTGGCCCTCTTCCGAAATGGTACCATTTTTCTTTTATGATTTTCGACCCTTTTCTGTTGACGATTTTTGGCCCTTCTTTGAAATGGTACCATTTTTCGTTGATGATTTTCGACCCTTTTCTGAAATGGTACCATTTTTTGTTGACGATTTTCAACACTTTTCTGAAATGGTACCTTTTCTGTTGAAGATTTTTGGCGCTTTTCTTAAATAGTACCATTTTTGTTGCGCATTTTTGGGATTTTACTGCATGCTGCCATAGGTAAACTGTTAAATTAGGAGACATAAGAATATTTTAAAATGCACACTCCTGCATAATACATTCTCGCCACCCATTTGTCACCAATTCACCCATATGTTTACTGTTGTGTGTTGTCGGTTTGATTGAAATCTTAATTAGCAAGGAATGGAAATGACAGTGAAAAATATGTACTTGAGCTTTTCATATCAATTTAACCCAAGCCATCAACCTTATATTACACAATGACTTTTAACATCTTATACTGCCAGAATTTTTATTTCAGGTGTCTGCCAGATCACTTTGCGTCTCATCTGGCCCCTGTTTGAGATGCTGAGAGTGGGGATCGCTCCAGCTAGCTCCCCGTGCACGGATTGGTGCTCTGGTTCCCTTGTCCCCTGGAGCGCCTCCCTTCATCATCATGACGAAAGGCAAACGACCAGCCCAGTCTGGAGATCTGAAAACCCCTGCTGCAACCTTAACAGTCCCAAACAAGAGGGCTGCAAGGTCAGCTGGGAACTCACCTGCTTCTTCTCCAGTGAGTCGTAAAGACTCTCTCCCTCCCTCCAAGCCACCAACATCAAGCAGCTCAGTCGCTGAAGACCCTGATGAAACACTGCAGATAGATGTCCTAGAAACAAGTTCTAGCACACCAGCAAACATCAGTCTGCTAGCACCCACCAAGCTGACAAACTGTCCCTGTGCTGTGTTTGACCGGAAAAGCACAGACATCACATGCTCCAAGTGCAACAGAAGCTGGCACACAGAGTGTTGTAACCTGAAAGGACTTACACAAGCTGTTACCAAGAAATTGGGGCCTAAATGGGAATGCCCCTGGTGCTACCAGCCCTCAGTACCAAATCCTGATGTCAAAAATGGGAATGAGACTACAGAGTCGTTGAAAGCATTCATGTCTGACATCTCACGACTTCAGAACTGTTCTGAGATGCTAAGGGATGGTGCCTCAAGTGTAGAGTTCTTCAATCACCACATCAAACATTTGCTCATTGAGGAAACCAAATTTAAAGATCATAGTAAAACAATCTCTGATCTTGCCACGGATGTGAAGCTAATTAAGGATGACATCAAGGAAATGTCACTAAGACTAGCCAAAGGGACATCTGAATTTGAGGATATGAAATCCCACATCTCCACTGGCATAGTTAAGGATCACACTGCTGGATTCAAGGCTATTCGAGATGAGATTCATCAGTTGAAGGACCAAATGAACTCCTTGATCAGTAAGCCAGCCCAGGAAATTTCTCCGGAGCTATCTGAGTCTATAAACAAAATCTCAAGATTTCCAATGGAAGAGATAAGTAAAATTGGGGAGAATGTTGCTGCATTCTCCAACAAAGTGTCCGACATGCAGCAGTCAATGACAGCAAACACCACAAGAAGCGACAGGCCATCATCTCCGTGTGCTATGCAACCCAACACTACATCACCACACATGAGGAAAAAAGAGGCTCCTTGTACACCGTTCACGATGTATAAAGACAATGCAGTCACACCCGATCTCAAAGACAGACTCCTTGGATTTGTCCATGGCACAGAAAGTGCATTCAAAACCATTGGATCTGAAAATTCTAGAGATGTCTTGTATTACAGAGACTATAGATACAGATACGCTGGTGGTGAACATAAGGCTCAGCCCATCCCTGATGAAATCAAGAGCCTTATTGACTCTATTAAACCCCAACTTCAAAACCCTGAAGCAGTCTTCAACTCGTGTCTGATCAGCCGCTACTCGACAGGCTCAAACTGCATACCCCCTCATAGGGATGACGAAGCAGCAATTGATCCTGAATCAGACATAGTAACTGTTTCAATAGGAGCTGAAAGGACAATGACCTTTGCCAATAACTATGGAACCTCATCCGAGCAGAAGGTGCTTAAGGACAGAAGTGTTCTCGTTTCATCGAGATTCGCACAGGACTTCTGGGTTCACAGCATTGAACCATGCGAATCATCAGAGATACGGTACAGCTTCACATTCCGCCATATAGCCCCACACTTCATAAACAGCACAGTTATCCTAGGTGACTCGAACACAGCTAACATCAAGTTCGGGAGTGGGGTTGGTAAGCTCGGTGCTTGGATGCCAGGGAAACGGGTTAAGGTTGGTCACATTGATGCCATCCCTGAACCTGAGAAAATCGGACCCTACAGAAATATAGTTATACACACCGGTATTAACAGTATTAACTGTAGCCCGAGATTCAAAAAGTCCAACAGAGCCCTCATTGAGGGCATGGAGGAAAAAGTGAGGAAAATATGTGAAATGTACCCAAAGGCGAAGGTCTACATAAGTCTCCTCCTTCCAACACGGCTACCATCACTCAATCACCGTGTACAGGACTTTAACAACCTCATACTGGACATGACGTATGGGATGAACCGAGTGTGTATCATCGAACACTCACTCCTCGGAGATCACCTATCAGACGAGCATGGCAGATGGAAGAAGGAGTCAGAGAATGTATTCCACCCACACACTGAAGATATGCTTCATCTGGGTAAAAAGGGAATAAGAATCTTTGCTGCTAATTTGAAAAAAACTGTCGTAAGCAAACCTAGGTCCGAGTCTGCAAATCGTTTTAGTGGAGGGCATGGAAGCTATAGGAGGGCTTTAGAAGGTAGTGGTACTGATTCCCGAAGGAGATCTGAAGGCCAGAACATACCAAGTCATAATGGTTACCAATCATCATGATGAGGAGTTCAATATAAGAATTGAAAGAGAGAGTTGTAAAGTGTGCAATAAGTATATTCTGACTCATAACCGTATTATTTCTTGTCAAAAATGTCAAACTATATACCATGCAGAATGCTCAAAATCAAGTTTCAAATTCAATCATCTGACAAGGCAATGGCAATGTGCTGACTGTATATTGAACTCTATTCCACGGTATAATCCGTTCATTGACTTAGAAACAGACAGGCATGACCAGTTCGATATGCAGCAACTAGATGATGTTAAACAATCTCTGACATACTCAATGATTGCAAGTCATATGACAAAACTGGCCTTAAAACTGCCAGAGATCGTATTTCGAAAAACAAAAAGCACGTTTTCAATTGCTTTTAATAATATTGATGGGAATAGCTCCAATTTTGATAGCTTTCTTGCCGATATATGTCAGTATGACTTGAAATTCAATGTGATAGCATTAGCTGAAACAAATTGCGATGTTGAAAATAAAGAGCTGTATGGTATACCTGGTTACGAGTCAGAGTATAACTCGAAAATTGCAAACAAATCTAAAGGTAGTGGCCTTGGGAATATACATAACTAATGACCACCAATTCACTAGAATTGAGAAATTTTGTCATTGTACTCAAAACTTAGAGTCTCTGTTCATAGAAAGTAACCAGCACTGATTCTCCTCAAATTATTGGCGTTGTTTACCGACCACCAAGTGGTGATCAAAAACATTTATAAAGAATTTGAGGATCTTCTTAAGGAATTGCCTGATAAAAACGTTCATATAACTGGAGACTACAACATCGACTTACTCAGCAAGGGAAGTGACGAGTTTGAGCAATTGATCTACGAGAGAAACTTGATCCCAACAGTATCTATAGCTACCCATGAAAGGCCTGGTTGTAAAAGCCTCCCTCATAGACAACATACTGATTAACTCAACTGATAAATTGCTCTTGTCAGGCGTTCTCAAGTCAAGAGTCTCACACCACTCCCCAATTTTCAATGTTTTTGAAATGTAGCTCCAACAGTGATGCAAAACCTGAAGAGACTTCCAAAATACGATTTCTGTGAAACGAATGTAGATAAATTTATCTCCGATGTAGAAAATGAAATTGAGTCATCACCAAAATTATGAATTCCATGAACACAATTTCAATGGCTTTGTATCGTTCCTCCACGGAAAAATTGACACCCATTTTTTTAATCGATGAAAAATTTATTCAAATTCAAAAAGGAACAGATTATTTAACCCGTGGATAACAAATGGAATCATTGCCTCTCAGTGCAGCGCAAATTTACTTCTATGAGCAGTGGAAAAGTCTTGTAACGAGCATAACAAAACAGGGGATGATGAACTTTATCAACGTTACAGGAACTTCCGATTTGAGCTAAAAAAGGTTAGTTGTAAGCAGGCCAAGAAATCTTTTATTACTATAAGAAATTCGAAAATGTACAGGGGAGACATGAAAAAAACCTGAAACTGATCAATGAACTGAGGGGGAAAATCAAAGTTTTCAAGAATTTTCAAGGGGTTGGGAGATAGAAGGTTATTGCCAGGTTTTAAAATATTCTTCTCTCTTTCTGGAACCTTAACAAAAATATTTCTTCTTAAAAAAGGTTTGAAGGACCGGGGTAACTTCAAAATTTTTGATCAAAAAAAAAATCTCAACAGCTTTTTATGTTCCCCGCACTATAGCAATTTTAAAAATTAAAACAAAAAAAACCAGTATTCCCAATCTTATAAAAAAATAGGGAAACCCTTCCCCCAAATTTTCTTTTTCTTTGAATGGGATTTTTTTTTAAAAAACCTCAGTAACAAATCTTAAAAAATGACTCAGTCTTTTTAACCCTTCTCACTCCTCTTTTTTAAAAATCTTGAAATGATTTATAATCGTTTGTAAGTTTTTTCAAGAAAAATATTTTATGAAAAACAATAGGGTTGAAAAAAATTTCAAAACTGTTAAACCCCTTTTAAAAAGTTATACGAAAACAGGAAAGACTTTTTAAGGTTTTTAACCAGTAAAGCATTTGACACCTATCCTGAAAACTTATCCCAAACAAAATTCTATTATCAAATTGTTAAAATTATGAAAAGCTATCTTTGGGTAAAAAACCACAAAACATCAGAAAATTTGATGAAAGTTAAAAGATGTTCACAATTTTATGTTTTTTATATTTAAAAAAATATTAAAATTTTGGGAAAAATTTTTATATTGTGATACAAATTTTTGTTTTTGGCAGGAAAGTCTTTAAAAAAACTAAATAGTTTTGAAAAATTTTTTTTGATTATATTCGCTAATCAATCCCTAATTTAAAAAAAATTTTTTACTTTGGCATAAAATTTTACAGATTACCCAAAAAACAGGAGAATTTGAAATTTCTCTGTGGGCTCTTTAAAAAGAAACTCAAAAGGGATAAAAAGTCAATTTAGTTTTATAGATGAAAAATTTG